>OX463841.1:47660688-47866298 GCA_949825065.1 Odontocerum albicorne
AGGATCATTCCGCCTCAAGATATCCTAGGATATGAGGAAGAAACACGTGTAGCGGGGTGGATAGAAAGGTACGAAGGCCTGTTATCTCTTCCTGCATCTAAATATAAATGGCATGATGGTAGGAATGTATGTTAATGGTTGATTCAGTATTAAGAAATCTATTTCATGTAAAAAAGCATTAACCGCTAAAAAAATGTCTCAAATATCTCACAAATGAAATGTGGGTTGAATTACAATACAACGATTCAATGTGATATTTTAGTCACATTTTCTCACGTTCCGTGAGTATCGTATTTACAAATATTTTGCGATATTTCCGCAAACGAATTCAATCAGCGACTTTTAAATTTAGTTCCAATTCTGCGGTATAAGCGGCCTATTGAAAACTGTTTCCTTGATGCCGTGGTGTGCCGTGGTACTCGCCGCATTTTAAATAGTTTTTTTACATAACTCAACTTTGTTAACTTAGACTATACAATTCATCGAGTGGCCATTTAGTGAGTCAACTAATCTTAATGGCACTTAATTTGATTAGAGATTCATTTTACTCAGAGTTACATTACTCCCTAACCACTTCATTCCATATTTTGTTTTACATTGTCACCCCATGTATTCTTTTCAGTGCATGCGTTTCTATAGCATTTATTCAGTTCTTTTTACGTCTATGGTTTATTTTTATACATCAATGTTTGTACTAGTATATTCCATAATAAACTATTATCTTAGCAAATTTTAATAATAGGCAGTTCATGTGTAATGTATTGTATAAGTTTCCGCGCCCCATTATTTTTTTTCCTATCGCACACGCTTTCGATATCTTTCGTAACTCTTTTATTATACAGAAAATACTACATAAATATCACAAGTATTAAACTTGCTCTAATCTATTATTTATGGTTAAGGAATTAACATTGTGGAGGTTTAAAAGACATTGTAATTTGTTTTATCAAACATTGTTTTTTGAAACGGTATAACCCTATCGGTTTCAAGGTTATACCATTACAAAAAAGGTAGGATTATACCGTTACAAAAAAGTGGAATAAACAGTGTTTGATAAAACAATTTACAATTGCTCTAATCTTTTATTGCTCATCCATATATTGCATTTACTGAAGAGTGTGTAGTGTTTTCAAATTTATATAAATATTAAAATAATCCTCAATAGATTCTCCGTACTGTGCATGATTTCTAATGTGAAGCGTGCAATTGAATAATTCATTTTGCACACACATTTGTTTTGCAGTCTGAAGCAGCGTTGATAAATGGCAATTAAGATATATTTTAAGTCAAAACTCAGCGATTCTCAAAACAAGTAAAGCGTAAGATACTTCAGCTGAATATTACAGACATTATTAGTCTGATAGACCCCTGTTGTTATAAAGTTAAGTTTCGTAATGTTTCAGTAGCATTTTGAAACCCTAGTCCAAACGCAGTGACACATAAATTTAGTAAAAAGGTAATGAAAGTAATATTAATGTTGTAGAAATGAGTACGTAGATAATAAAGCATGGAAAAACAATGATAGAAAAAGGTATGTGTACATTACGAAAAAATACGGATTGAAAGAAGATTCAATGCTGAAGATGAATAAAGGAATATTGAGATGGTTTGACCGCTAAGAAAAGATAAATGATGAAAATTAAAAAAAAATTATCTATAAAAGTTCTATAAGAGATACGAGGAGTTTGAAAAGCAGGTAATATGATTAAATATCAACCCCATTTATCTGTGATCATTGGATCTTCCATAGCAAATTATTTTGCTTCAACCTTGTCTTTTCACCCTGTTGTAATTTTTGCGGCCATCTGGATCAACCCGTAAACCCTATTTCGTAGTCCCTTTGGGCAGTTCCTTTTTCAACTATTTGTGATGTCGTTCTCATAAAAAAAATAAACGATCTTCTAGTGTAGGTCTCGCTGTATGGGGTCTTATTTTGTCCACCATAACAGCGTGGATGGGGGAAGGATCGAACTGAAATTAATTGAAATACGACTAAATTAATCAAATTCTGAAGGATTGAAGAGCTTTTATTATAGGATAGTTTGCATAAACGTGGCAGAAGTGAAATGTGTGTGTCAGGATAGATTGAAATGTAGATCGGTTCCATCTGCCTACTTCAATAGGGATATGCCGTGATGGCGGTTAAACAAAGCGAAACAAATTGCTCTTGTGGTTCTTTCAAGTAAAAGCTTGTTATCTCGTCTAATTCTTAAAAAATATATTGACAAATACTTTTAAACCATCATTTTATTTTGTAACAAACAAATGCAACAGTAAAAATTAAAGTTGCCAGACTACACTGATGAGGACACTTACATCGCATGCTAAACATTGATTATATTAACCATTCTCATCTTGTGCTAAAAAAATCCGCGCGTTCTGGTGCTGTGTATCCAATACAAATGTAAAAATGAGTGATTTAAATCGGAAAAATAAGAATATTCATAGCCGATTGCTTAAATTAATTAAATTTGAAGTCAAAAGTGATAATAATTGAAATTTAATTCCTGAAAACATGAAAAACAACATCGGCCGACGTTCACAAAACGGGCGAAGCGACTACCTCGAACTAAAGCCCGCTGGCTAATAAGAAAGAGAAGCGAGCGAACTGAGATTCTATTTCTTGCGTTCCCATATACCGAAGTAGAGTGAGACGTGAATAGCGTCGCTTCCTCACCCATAGCGGTTTTTTTTAGAATGAATATACCTACGTCACACACTGGCACACGTTTGATTGTATTGGTGAATTTATTCCCGATTTTCACAAAATATCTCTGATGTGGCCGATAAGTGCTAATTATTATTAATATTATTTTTTCATTCAATGCGTAAATGTACGAGGCGTATCCAGAAAGTAAGTGTAAGTGTAAAAATTAAAGTTGCCAGACTGCACTGATGAGGACACTTACATCGCATGCTAAACATTGATTATATTAACCATTCCCATCCTGTGCTAAAAAAATCCGCGCGTTCTGGTGCTGTGTATCCAATACAAATGTAAAAATGAGTGATTTAAAATCGGAAAAATAAGAATATTCATAGCCAATCGCTTAAATTGATTAAATTTGAAGTCAAAAGGTTAATAATTGAAATTTAATTGCTGAAAACATGAAAAAAAACATCGGCCGACGTTTACAAAACGGGTGAAGAGACCACCTCAAATAGATGCCCGAGAGCTACTGAAGCGAGTGAACTGAGATGATCTCTTGCAACACTGCTTTCAATTAAATTGAGCCAAAAAGCTGATGAAATGGAAAAGTTATTATTTATTTCCAATATTGGCAATTATTGTTGTCAATCGACTACTTAATTTAATTATTTGCTAAAACAATCTTCTTCTTCTATTAGGTCTTGCGATCTGTTTTCCTATATTATTTTTGAACGTTGTCTCTACATCATTTGGGTGATCGGCCTGGTAGTCAACTAACAGCCGGCGATTTGCTTGATAGTCGACTGACAGAATGTGATCTGCCTGGTGACAACTGACAGCAGTTGATCTGCTTGGTAGTCAACTGACAGAAAGTGATCTGCCTGGTAGGCAACTGACAGCAGATAATCTACCTGTTAGCTGAATGACAGCAGTTAATCTGTCTGGGAAGTAACCAAAAGCAGGTGATCTGCCTGACAGTTAGCTTACAGAAAGTGGAAGGTCTTATGATAACTGACAGCAGTTGATCTGATTGGTAGTCAACTGACAGAAAGTGATCGGCCTGGTAGTCAACTGACAGCAGATAATCTACCTGTTAGCTGAATGACAGCAGTTAATCTGTCTGGGAAGTAACCAAAAGCAGGTGATCTGCCTGACAGTTAGCTTACAGAAAGTGGAAGGTCTTATGATAACTGACAGCAGTTGATCTGATTGGTAGTCAGCTGACAGAAAGTGATCTGCATGGTAGTCAACTGACAGCAGATAATCTACCTGTTAGCTGAATGACAGCAGTTAATCTGTCTGGGAAGTAACTGAAAGCAGGTGATCTGCCTGACAGTTAGCTGACAGAAAGTGGAAGGTCTTATGATAACTGACAGCAGGTGATCTGCTTGGTAGTTAACTGACAGAAAGTGACCTGCCTGGTAGTCAACTGACAGCAGATAATCTACCTGTTAGGTTAATGATAGCAGTTGATCTGTCTGGTAAGTAACTGAAAGCAGGTGATCTGCCTGACAGTTAGCTGACAGAAAGTGGATGGTCTTATGATAACTGACAGCAGGCAATCTACCCTGATAGTCACGTGACAGTAGACAATCTACATGTTAGTTGAATGACAGCAGGTGATCTGTCTGATAAGTAACTGACAGTAGGTAATCTGTTTGGCAGTCAACTAAAATAAGGTAATCTGCTTAATAGTCAACTGGCAGAAGGTGGCCTACTTAGTAGTCAACTGACAGCAGGTGATCCGCCTGGTAGTCAACAAACGCAATACCTTTTCGTGGCCTACTCTCTCTAACGATGTCTTCCATGTCAAAAATCTTTCTTATTTCAGTGTAACGGATTCTGTTTCTTAGTATTTTTCCCAATATACAATATATTGTAAGGTTTAATCATTTTGCTTAGAAGAGAAGATGAACGGATTAAACAAATTGTTTCAAGAAAGCATTCAAACAAGTATTTATTAAGTCAGTCATGATTATTGGACAACCTTGGTCACCTTATCATATAGATGCATTTATGTGTGTATTAGTGTTTTTTTATTTTATTTTTTGGTCTATACTTATTCTACTGTTGAAAGTATTTGAATATAATTTGGTATGCACAACTTACGTACGTATAACATATTTTTTTCGTACTTTTCTCAGATTGTACTGGTTCATTATTTCAATAAACACATGTGCGCGTGCATGCGTGAATGCGCCCGTGCATGTGCGCGCATTGCAACTTAATGCAATTGCGACATATATTATATATTGAGGTCAATAAGAATTTTTCACACCTCAGTTTGAGTATCGCTCCTCTACGCAGGCCAATTTACAGTTGAAAAGCGTAATTAGGAAGTTGTTTTAAAGATCAGGGTCAAAGAGTACATTAAAACTATTTGAGATACGTGTTATTTATTTATAAGAAAAAAACATTAGTCAGGGACTCACAAAAAATGGATAATTGTTAGTCAATTTTTGAATCGATATATTTTTGAACATCAGCTAATGTTTTTTCGTGACAGCCTTTGTTGCTAAGTGGATTGAAAATGTAACGTTATTTAATTGGTTTGTAGTGTTGTATAACAAGTAATTTTCTGCACACTTAAGATTCATAAGATTTTATTTTATAGTAATTCCCGTTAAGATATTATCAGTTTTTTTATAAATAAGCTTCAACATGTATGATATTAATGAAACAATTAAATCACATAATTTGTGTTCCAAATAAAATCTAAAATACTCGTATATGTTGTTACGTAAGTTTACTTTGCAAAATTTTGGTAATAATTTGTAATGTGAACATATAAATATCGAACTTAAATATACATAAATTATAAATATAACCTTAATTCATACAGTTACTTTGCAATTATTACTCCTTAATTTTTCTTGTATCTTAATGTTAGTTTAAGATAAATTTATCAATAATTTTTAAGTATTTAATTTAGCTTGTCTTGAGTGTTTTTGCTTTAATATTACGTAAAAGATGCTGTTGTATCGTATACAATACAACTTGACATGCTTATTGACATAAAAAAAACAGTTTTTAAATTATTTTTTCACAATTAATTCACCTTGCAATTATCATTAATTGATGTATGTTGACATTAATTGGTTGGTTGAAAGATATTTCCATGTGGTGATATACTCATTAGATTGTATTTTTTTCGATTAGATAAAAAACAGTGTTCATAATATTTCTAAAAATAAAATAGAAAGTGTTAAAAGGTTAAGGAGAGAACATTGAATTGTTTTCAATATTCTTAAATAGTGAAGTTCAAATTTAAATGGAGAGGAGAAAAGATCATTGAAAGTTTTTGGAAATAACGCCTTAAATCTATTATTTTATTTATTGAATAATCTAGAGGCTTCCAGACAGTCCTCGACCTAACAAAGTTGACCCCACTGATACCGTTGACTGCATTCTTGATTTATATCAGCTATTTTAAAATAATTCTTACTTATATTAAAGGTGTTTTAAAGAAGTATTGAATAAAATAACATTAAACTGTACACAGAGTATGGTTCAAATTTTTTTGGCTGAAGGGTCTTTTAATCTACGAAATAACTTTTTTTGACCATATGTGAACTTTCAACTTTCGTGGCCTAGTTGGTAAGACGCCTGCCTGTCAAATCCACTAGAACGCTATTTTTAAAAGGATTCTAGTCTAGTTTTCACATAAAGCCGCATTAATGTCTTTCTCATTGGTTGGAAGAGATTTCCACATGGTAATAAGCCCGCCAGTGTGTGTTGTATACAATAAAAGTCTAATAAAATACAACTTTGTGGTTAATATGTTAACTTCGAGAAGTTTGGACACGTGAATAAGGTTTATTATCTGAGCAGTTTGTAATCTTACGATAGAAGGGTAACACCAGGAAACAAGGTAAACGTTGCATTAAAAATAATATACATATACTACTTTATGTCAAAAGTGACACAAATGACAATCCATAATAACGTGTTGATGCCCACCTTGATTATGATTAGTAAATCTTGGACTTTGCAGAAGAGTGATCAATAGTAGGAATTGTATGAGAAGGTATATGAATGAATGTAGAAGAGACGAAAGATGTTTGCTATGAAAGGAAAATCTGGCAAATGGTTCTCTCTGTTTACCCCAATAGGAAAGGGGCGTGATGGTATGCACGTATGATGAAAGAGATAATAATGCTGTAGAGATGCACTAAGGATTAAGTCAACTTCAGGATGCGTCTCCAGAACGTTTTTCCTGAACACAGGTGTGCCATTTAAACATATTTAGACACACCACTTTACGTTATCCTACCACCCGATTTGTAATCATCCTTGGGCCTTATTTTTGCTTATAAATTGCAACATTATCCAGTTTTTAATATACAGAAAAAAATATTATGCCATCATCAACATAAATACATAACAAGGATGATCACTAATCAATTATTAAAGTTCAGATATAACATATTATGTTTTACAGTCATTGTATACAATAAAATCTGGTCAAGATAGTGATTGTTTTGTTTTTATTTCGCTGTTTTTTGAAAACTATTTGACACATATTGTTCACAATTACTAGAACGATAAGCGTTATATAATATATAACTAGAAATATAAGCTTTCATAATACTGAAACTAGACTGCACCGACATGAACTGTTCTCAATAATGCATACAAAGACGGGCCTTCCAGCCGCTTGACCTATTGAGAGGGCTTTATCTCTTCTGAATAGGTCTGTTTCGGATATTGACATATATTGTCAAAAAAGAAGGAAAATTCTCTTCTAAGATTGGGGTTGTTGAAAAGCACTCTTCAACTTGTTTAAGTGAATATTGTTCATACTTTATATTTTTACATTTTTGACTACTTATCGTACTATATATTTAAATAAGAATCCAATTGAATTAGGTTAACACTTGCCTTACTGTGCTAAAAAATTTCCCCAGCCACGGTGCTAGACGCTAAGCGTCCAGTGAAAAATGTATGTTTCAAATTAAAATTATGCAAAGTCTGCTAGATATTTTTTTGTAATTAGCTATAAAAATCATTTTATTATGTATTGAAACGTTGAATAATCAAATAAAATATAAGTCCTGGTCACTCGCTATCCATCACAGGGTGACAAGTGTTAATCCTGTATTATGTATAGCGAGATCACCTTGAGCTTGAGGTTCTGTTTTCTAAAAGGCGCTATGTAAAGTGTATTTTAATTGTTATTATAAACCTACATAAAGAAACTAGGATATGAGTAGGAAAAAGAATACATAAGATTAAAACAACAATAATAATAAGATAGTTTATATAGAGTCGTTTAAAGGGCAGACTCTCTTCAAGGGCGCTCTAACTCAGGGATCGAACCCACTATTATTGATATTAAAAGTATCTAAGTTATTTTAATCTACCTGATCAAAAATGTTAACAGTAATCTGCTACTATTAAACGAAATCGGAATAATTCTACATTATATTAAAAAACTATTTTTTCTTCCTTGAATGTGAACTCAACTTGGATTTGTCAAGAGAACCTTCAATGTCTAGTGTTCTTTTGACTTCCAACTAGGAGTTTCATGTTCAATTTTTAACACTTCATTGTTTTTTATTTATTTTTATTATTTATTTATTATTACACATGACAAGAAACATATACAATGCGAAAAAACAACAGGTCATTTGATTTGGACATAAAATTTTAATGGATCTGGGTTTGTTGCCTTTCATTTGTCGTATCCCCAGTAAACTAGACTTTTGCCTGTATCTCACTGAGGATATAATTATAATTGTTTAATCTAATATAGTGTTTAAATAGGAAAAAATAGAAGGATTTCTTTGTCATGTCACCCACATACCTTATAATACATCTCCGGTTAATTAAAAAAGATTGCCACTAAACAAAAGTCTCTCATAATATTTACAATAAAGGTAAACTACTATATAGTACAGTGTACTTGCTGAAGTTCAGAAACTTACAGTCATTATTCCTCGTGGTGAACTGATATTTTTACGAATAAACATAAGACATAATACTTTGAAAACAACTTTGATATATTTTATAAATCCTAACGTTCAACATGTTGTTAAACAGAATGACGAATGTCTGGTGAAGCTGGTAATGATGGTAGCACTTAAGGAATGTGAACAAAAGTAAGATGTCGTATGAGATGGACGGATAAAATAAGAGTTAGTTAACAAGATTCTCTTCAAGCACTGTATTCAACATGCCCCAGAACCGGGAGGGATGAAGATAGGTGGTGCGCCGAGTTCGAGATATAACAAAGGACCACAACTCTCAGCATTGAGCACACAATGAAGAACAACATAAGATATGTTTTGTATTGCAGCACAACATTTTTTTTGGCTTTGAGATGTAATCTGTCTAATGTTTTATTGGAGTGAACATTAATTTTAAGCATCCATAAAAAATACACCTGTGATTAGAAAAGATCTGTAGTTTTATTATTTTACGACCAACAGTCGTGTTGCGGAGAGCCTTAACCTTTATTTCCATCTGCATTGCAATATTTTTTACCAACAAAGAGATTTTTTTTGTCCGACGCCTCTAATAATAGTTAAACGAGGCAAGAAACTGAATCTTGATCAAATCCATCGGACGTCTGACAAAGTTTTCTTTTTTGTATATCACATGGATTTATTCTGTCACAAAATATAGCGTATAACTTTTATTAGACTAAATATTAAATTTTGTAGTGAGATTTCTTCAAATACGGTTCACTACACATATGTATATCTCTTTTTATCTCTATCTCATCGTTAATTCCTTTTAATACTTATTATTTAATTAAAAGTCATATTATTTACAAGTTGAGGAATTCTGTTATTTAGATAATCTTTTCTCAGATGATGGAAAAGTTACGAGATATAATGAATGGGGTGTAGCGATAGGAAACGAAGTCAATGGGGCAACTAACCCATTGGTATTCGAAAAATACATTATCAAAATTCACAGCAGTATTTTCGTACCAACTTTGATGTATGGGAGTGAAATGTGGACGTGGAAAAATGCTGAAAGGAACCATATAGAGGTAATGTGTGCAGTGAGAAGAATATATTTATGGGTTGGTAATGTTTCACAGAATACGGAATGAAGAGATTAGAAGTAAATATGAACTAAAGGCTTATATGTGTTGAGCAAGATGAAAAAGAGCACATTGATATGGTTTGGGCATGTGGAGCGAATTAATGAAAAAATATTAACAAAACAGTGTAAATGTGAGTAAATGCGTTGTAAAGGAAGACCGTGGAAGTTATGATTGGATCAAGTGAATTATATTTTGAAAGAAGCAGATATAAAAAAATCATGAAATCATAGTTGTTGTATAAAAAGGTATATGAATGTAGAAAAGGTGAAATGTGTGTTTTGAGGTAGAAAAATTCAGCACTTTATCGTCTTTTTCTACCTAGACTGGAACATGGTGTGATAATATGTATGTATGCATGCATATTTTTTACAAAATCTCTCATGGATTCAATACACTCAATATATCTAAAGCTTGTTGGTTTGAATAAATTTGTATTGATTGTTGTGCCAGAAAATAGTTCAAAATTTTACGTATGTCTAAAAAATTATACAAAACAATGAAACATTAGACATACATAAAGCCGTAAGCAAAAACAAAATGATAGTAAATTATCAAAATCACCTCTTGTAAACATGTTTCCCTTGAGTTTTTCTTTCGATTTTAGAGTGAGGCAAATCTAATTTATTTAATAACGATATCAATATGTAGTTTAACTAAAAAATGGACGTAGCCAAGTTTGATTCTCATAAGGCATGTATCTCCAACAAAACCATTTGTAAAACGATGAGTTTTTATTTCTTTTTTGTTAATACTGATGAGTGTCATATCAAAATAATGTATTCGTAATAAAAAAAAACCTTTTTCTCCATGCATACCGGATGACTGGTGCTTTTAATGATACCAAAACAATTTATGTAAGAATAAATCATGTGTTTTTGCTTGTTTTTTAAGTTGCTTCCAAATTGATTCTTTCAAGATGGCCGATTGATTAATACGTTAAAATAAAAGTAACAAGGTTTGTGTATTTGTAAAAAAAATAATAGCTTGTTTAATTTAAACGATTTATTTATGGAACTTAATCGTTTTAAAAAAAATGTTAAAATACTTGTACACAATGATTGGATATTACAAAGCTAACCAATATTTCCCGTAGTTTTAAACGACGCGAGGGTTTAGAGTTTTTTTTTATAGGCAATACACCCAAAGAAGAATGGGTTGTGCAACCAAATTAAAGTCATGATGCCATTATATGAGTCTACATTGGTACAATAAAACTAATTTTAAAATATGAAAATTCAAGATATTTCAATGTTTCGATTGATTAAACTTTACAAATTTAACAATCGATCTATAAGTGGAAAAGTTCCTCGAAGAAAAAAGAAACGCAACATTCATTGGACGCGGAAAACATATGGATTTAAGTAAATCAAATCTGTCTCGCAAAGGATAATCGAGAAGTACATAGTCTATAGTTTCATCATCCAGACAACACTCGCATCCGAAATTCTCCACAATACCCATTCTGTAAAGCCATTACGCAGTGGCCCGTCCGCAAACGACCCATGACAGATAATTCCACCTTATTCAATCTTATTATATTAAAGCGTGGTTTCAAAGGGATATATTGTTGGATTGATTTATATCTAACGATCTAGTGTTTATAAATCATAGTGGTTACGTTGGACGCAGAGCACCCTATCACATAGTGAACCAGGCAATCTCCATGGATCTTCCTCGAATAACAACCAGAGGAAGACCAAATAATTCGTGGGTGGTGCAAAAAGATAACCCGATGCAGAGGCACTGCCTGGGGGACGTAGTCCGGGACAGAAGAGCATACAGCCTGAGGACGAGGAGAGCTGACCCCAACAGTCTTTGCAGACAGTGAGTTGGGATGGAGCCAGGGAGAAGAAGATCTAGTGTTTATAAAGTTTATTTAGGACGCAGGCGTCTTCGGTTCGGTTAAATTAGATCCCCTTCTTGACTGATTTTATTTTCAGGCTGTTTTTATCTGAATGTATTATTGCACTTGTTCCTAGTAGCTTTTTCCTCATATTTTTGAGGAACCTTTTTGGGAATACTTGTTTCATGATACAGTTTTCTAATCTTTTTTTTAACCTCTATCAACCATTTATATACCATGATAGTCTCGATGTCTTAGCTAAAATTAGTTTCCATATTCCTGCTAAGTAACATAGGGAACCTTTTACAATTCAAATAACAATTTACTAACGACTTTACAATTACAACGACAGTTATACGTTGCAATTTATAAATCGTGAAAATGCAACAATTAGACGTCTCAATGTCTGTTTTGGTGAATATTTTTAATGTAGAATTTGTTGCCTTTGGGATGGTCTTCTCCGGCATTTCCTGAATCTTGCGCCTTGAATGGGTTATTCCATTTTCATTGTCTTAATTGTTTATTTTTGTAGTTTTATTGATTTTGCATTTTTGTTGCCCATGAGATATTTGGGTTGTTCCTACTTAAGTGTTGTATTGTTGATTGTATTAAATTAATTTAATGTGAATATTTTTTAGTATCAAATCCGTGTTATTGGTCATGCAGCATATTTTAAAGTATTGTATAATATTTTGAATGTGTTTTTAAAAATGTTACAATTTTTTATTAACTTTTATAACCGTTACTGTTATATGTTAAAGTCACTTAGTTGTAGTATATTTTTTCAATAAATAAATAAACAACGGCCTTATAAGCCAAAACACTTGTTCTGGAGGTTAAAACGATATAATAATTTAATAGACCAGTAATAAACATTATTCATTTACTAGCTAAAAGTCAGGCATTTATTGATTTCGCGGTTTTGGAAGTGGGTTAACTTCCTTAAGTTCTAAATTTAAAAGTTCTTGTAATGAAATAGAAAAAAGAAGTTTATATACTTAACTAAATTTAGCTTTGAGGGTAACATATATTATTTCTGAAAAAACATAAGTTTTATAAGTTGGACTGTTTTACATAACATACTCGTATTATACAGAAAAGTATCATAGAATATTGTGTCATATTCACTTCATTTTCATGTTAATAATTGTTAGCATAATAAATACATCAATAGGTTGGTAATTTTTTTGCTTATTCTGTGTGTTGTTAAAACTTTCATTGAAAGAAGTGTCAACATTTAGAGATTATTTTCATGTTCCATTGCATGAACACATTTTTCGTTATTAAATGTAAGTTTGAAACACGAATTTGCAACTTTTGAGTGTTTCTTACCTAAAAATGTAATTTAATACATTTTCATTTAAGTTTGTTTCTAAATTAGCAATTTTTTATCTTTTGTGTTTCTGTGACATATTCGTATGTTGATTTTAATAAGGACATACGAGTAGGTGAACTTTGCTTTGCTCGTCCATAAAAATCAAAGAAAAACAATGGATCTGTTCAAAAAACAAAAATAAAAGCACTGGATGATGAAGAAGAAGATTGATTGATTGTTCTAAGGTTCACGCAAATAAGTTCGCAGTATAACTTCGGTTAAATGAGAATTCAGCATAAACCCGAATAAAAAGTGAAAATGACGTTCGCGCTGTGAAACTGCTCAGCATGGCGTTAGGCGGGGAGATCGTTGAGTCCGATGGACGTTATGCCTAGTTCAAGCAAACAGACGGATCCGTTCTGATGCATGCTTTATACGTTGAAATGTCCAAATGATTTATTGACCCCACTTATAAAATACTTGCGTGAATAGAAATCAAGATTTTAGTATATATGAACCTCGTTTATCATTCTGAATAATATGCATAAGTGTTCATGAATAAAATTATAAAGTAACAATTAAACACCACCAGAATTATGAAGCATAGGTCTTATATAATTTTAAAACATTATAGAGGATATACAACTTGAGTTTTTTGCTGATAGTCTATGATTTCTACTTGAAAATGGTAAGAAAAAAGTTCTGAATTATGGATAACAAAGTTATTTTAATTGTCCATCCATCCTTTTATGTAGCTCATGACTGACCATCGTGATTTTCATGATAGCCATTGTAGATTCCTCTCCATCCGTCGCTTCGCGTTTGAAGAGCAGATGTTAAGGTTAGTCCTGTTGCATCTCTCCTTGGTCAGTCCAACGAATAGGGATTCTTCCTCTTATGTGTAATTCTTTCACGTTCCAGTAACCACAAGTCTCTTCAAACTGTCTCTCTGGCCATTAACAATGTGTTCAAAGAATCGGACGACTCGTTGAAAGTATATTGTCGACAATATGTCAGTGACTAAGTTTTTCGAGAATGAAAACATTAATTCGTCTTGTCGCACGGAATTTGTAACACATCTTTCCAGCATCACATAATTATTTAATTACTTTATATGTCAGGATATTTTTTTCATATTCGAGGAAAAAATTAACAATGGACGTCTTCTTCTTCTTTTTGAAATGTCGTCTCCCATTTGATTTTGAACACCATCATATAAATCTTTATTTTGTTTAGTGTAGCATGTAACAACTCAGTCGAACTGCACTCTAACTATTTCTGCTAGATATTAAGCTAAGAGATGCGGTGTCGTCCTCGGTTTCATTTGGCATTTATTTTTCCCTGGATTATCAGTTCGGTTATAATGTTTTATATCTTGTGCCTCTCATTGTATGACCGAGTTTATTATTCAAACCGGAAACATTAAAACATTTAAATAGATTTTGGTCCTTTCGCACAGGAACAAGCACTTCCACATTTTTAACACGACATTCAAGGAATCTTGAGGATACTTTTGTAGATCTATGTATAAATCAAAATTTCGACCTTACTTGATATTTCCTTGTTGTGGCAATGTGATTGGCTCAAAACGATGTATTTTCCTTTTTTTCTATTGTGTTGATATTAAAAAAAACAGTTATGTGGTCTTTGGATTAGACTTTCAAGATTAAGACGTTTTCCTTCGTTAAGTAAGATACACCTTTTTACGTATATTTCACTAACGAATATTCCCCATACCTGTGCTTTAAATAACAATCTTTTAAAAGGCTATTGTTAAAATAAGAGCTTCACCTTTCTGCGACACAGTTTCAAGATGAGAGGACTTTTACTGATCTTTCTGGCATACTAGTTGGCCAACTTCACCATTATAGTGTTCGACATCGTGACGCAAAACCAAAATCGACGCCTGTGAATAGAGCTGGTCCCAATAAGTTCTCGGGAAAATACCCTTTATCATAGTGTTTTCAATATTTGATATTATTTAATATGCTGTTTAAAGCGGTAATAAATATATAGCTGTATCGATTTTTATTTTTAATTAATTGATTCATATGATACCCTTCAATAAAGCCGAATTGGTGAATAAAACATAACGAAAAACATAACCAAGCGACCGTATTGTCTTTAGCCACATTGATCAACCTTTCGGGTTAAGAACTCGTAGTTTATCATCGAATGTTTTGCCAGTACTAACCCGTACAAAAAAGGCACCATCACTCGTACACAGTATCTCTTTTAGCAGACTGAAAACCATTTTTTCATCACCATCTAAGTATACCAACAAGCCCACGTAGGTTGTTTTTTTAAATAAATTTATCTAGTGATAAAATATACTGTGCAAGTTATAGATTTATTTCTTAATTTTACTATACATAAATACTTTTAAAAGACTCTGCATATGTTTAAAAATAATAACAGAATTAATTCTCAAATTTATTTTCCGTAAACTATGAAGTCATCGAATTTTTCTACGAAATTGAAAACATGTCGATTACATCAACATCAAAGGTTATTGTTCTTTTGCATTTGGTAACATAATTAAACAGGTATGTTCTTTCCTTTTGTCTAGCAACTTTGTGTTTTTCTTAAGAAATTAGAATATTTTTCAAATCAATAGGAATAAAAAATCTATTTTGTACAATAAACAGTCTCATGTTATTCAAAAAACCTCCTAAAGTGTGTTCCATTAAATTAATTTAGCTTCGCTTAGTTTAATACCTTGTCAAAGTGTATTCTATTAGATTTATTAAGCTTCACTCAGCTTTATATCTTGTTAAAGTGCATTCTATTGGATTTATTAAGCTTTACTAAGTTTAATATCTTGTCAAAGTGTATTCTATTAGATAAATTTATTTTCACTATGTTTAATATCGTGTCAAAATGATCATATACTCGTATATTTCAATACAATATAAGGGAAGGTTGTTCGTTGGACCACTAGATCCGGGAAGCATAAGACTCCACGTTAATATTTATCGAAATTCACTATTTAAACGTGAAGTAGGTATATTTTATAATTTTCATTAGTATTTAAACGTGAGGACATTTTTTTGGAAAATAAACAAGAGAAAAAGTGTTGTATAAAATGTCTTTTATAAAAATATTTAAAAAAGGGCTATTTTTTCTCTTAAAAATTATCAAATGTGCACCAACTTCCTAAATTGTTCTTGATCACTTAATTCTGGATTCTGTCATACATTGTTAACCCATCTATTTTTTTAGTACGTGCATTTATCAAACATTAATTCACCTCATTCCAGTCTTTGTCTCGTCCACATTCTTTCCCACTCTTCGAAGATGGCACTGAAATACTATTGTGGATTATCATTTTACTCAATATATGTTTCATTTTATTTTGTGCAACCTACAAATAACAAACAACCATTCTTAAATAGGCAGGGGCTTGTTATGCATATTTCATTGTTAAAATTTAAAAATATAAATGTAATAAACCTTGTTTCTGGAATTCGTATCATATGCCCTAGCTACTAAGACAGAACACTCTTTATACTCGTATTCACAAGAAGTGGTTTCGTTATATTTTTATTAAAAGAGACATTTAAATATAGGTAGCGACAAGGAACAATGTAAATAAAGCTCTAAATATAATAAACAGCACTCGTGTAATATTAGTAGTAGCTAAAACGTAAATAATAATGTGTTGGTGGTAACCACCTTGACGTAAGAAAGCAAAACTTTTTGGTAGAAGATTTGGTAGAAGAATGATTAAAGTAAGATTTGGAGATTCGTGAAGACATCAGAAATGAACGCATGGATAAATAGATGTTTTAAGTAAGATTGTGGAGATTCGTGAAGACATCAGAAATGAACGCATGGATAAATGGATGTTTTAAGTAAGATTAAGAAAGGAGCTTTAAGATGGTTTGGACACGTGGGGAGAAATAATGACTAAGTAAGTATAACAGTCAGAAGTGCAAGGTTTGCGTAAGTAAGGTAGATCGAGGAAGACATGACTGGACCAAATGGACCAAATTTTGAAAAAATATGGAGTATGAATATGAAGTCTATAAGTGTGGAGGAGGCGAAGGTTGTGTGCTTGGATAGAAATGTTTGGAAATCTATTTTCTCTGCCTTCCCTAAAAAGGACAGGGTGTGATGATATGTGTGGTTTCGTTTACAATTTTTCTCGTTTTTTTTTATTTCTCATATTATTATTGAGTGACTTGCTCTCAATCTACATATAAATCTGATCCATAATGGCTTGATATTTTTTAATGAGTTCAACGAGAATCTGTGTTTTTTACATACTCAAATAAATTGATCATTGGTTATGTTTTTAGGGCATTTCTTCATAATCCCGATTATATGATAATGACGTATAATCAAGTGGCTCAATTATCTGAACCGGTTTAATCAACCCGCGTTACACACTAAATATTTCAAATTACACCTCATTTATCTTATAATGTTTCCAGTTTTTTTTTTGCTTTTTTATTTTTTCTTCTTTTTTTTGCCAAATGCGTGAATGAGAACCGTTGAATAATTATTGTGCTCGTTAGTTGCCGACAGGAAACCGGCTGAACAATGCTGTGATTCAAATGAAGTTGCCTTGATATATAAGCATAAAAAGTCAATGTGACATTTCACGTCAAAGAGCCATGGTACCATAGTAGCCTCAGGGCAGTCTTAAGTAAGAATGAGCATTTTTGCATTGATTCCTTTTCTTGATATCGTTGAAATCTTTCATGAGGTTTGAAAGTATAATATTTTAGATACGTAATATGGTGTCACCACCAGAAAATAAGTCCGTTTAGACAGTTCATTCTTCGTCTCTACATAAATAAAAACGCTCTTTAAAAAAATAAGAATATTTCGCTTTTCTAATGTAGATCGCGTTGGATGGGAATTAATTTTGTCCCCAATATCACTGTGCGTAGTGATGTGATCAAACTTTCTGACTGGATTAATATGCAAAACGTTTCAACCTCTTAAAACTTTGCAATAAGGTGTTTAAACTCAACTTATGGTGAATTAATTCTTAAATCCTCCAAATGTGGCTATATTTTAATTTGATCTTTTAATTCATATATGATTAATGTCTGATTTCTATTATATTATACAATAAATTAAAACAATCAATTAATCTTTATGTGTTAAAATTAAAAATGTTATTCTTGTTATAACCTCGTATATTTATGGTTAAAGAATGCCAGAGAATATTTTTGATAGATAAACGGCAAAAAAAACAAGAAATAAGAAAAATTAATATACAATCGAGGCTTTAAAAGGTGACGCCACTATCGTAAAGTTTCTTTAAGTAGCAAACAGTGATTACGTCAGTAAATATCATCTTTATTCTCCCGTGACGTACCTTAACTCCATCGTCGTTGCTTTTTTTGACACTTTGCTTTGTAGCCGCCAGAGGAGAAGTATCTTAGGCTAAACCACACCAAAGTGCTTCGTATTAGGTACTAAGCTAGGTGCTAGGTGAATAATAGACTAGGTAACTCCATGCTTGGCCACACTAAAGTGCTTCGCATAAATTCATTTGACATTTGGGAGCAGTTGAGTCCACAAACGATGCCACTCTCAAAACTAACCAATTTCATTAAAACTTACCATCTTTATTTACTTCCTGTGAAACTTCATTCCAAAGTGATTTTATTACAGGTACATTTTTATATAATTTGCTCGATGAGTTCCACAGAGGTTCCTTTTTATACACAGCTATTATTAAAACTTCCTCCATCTTGTAAAATCACTTGGTAATACAATAAAATTAACCAACACGTCTGTTCGCTAGGAGACTCACTAGGTGACTAATCATCACGTAGCGTGGCGCGAAACGTGCAGTGTGGTCATTGCGGTAGTATGCGGTGCGTTGGTTTGCTAGGATATGTCACCTAGCTCGCAGCGTAGCTCTAAGCACCAAGCGAGGCTCCTACCTGTGTGGCCGAGGTCTTAGGCCAGTTACTTATTCGCAACAACGTGACAATATGCTAAAAAATAAAGAATGTTTTGATTCTCTGGTGTAGATCAAGTTTGATGGGTACTTATTTTGATCCATATACCAGGGTGGGTGATTGTCTTTTCGAATTGAACTGAATTATCTGCTCGAAAACCAAAGGCATCATTACCGTTAACAATGGGTTAGCAGAAATTATGTCTCTACTATGTACATACCGGATCTAATCTGACTTTCATAACTCATTTCGACTGAGTTTGAGTGATTGTAAATTAAACTATTTGACAGCTCAGACTTGATTATTGATTCTTAATTTTTAACAATAGGCAATCCCACCCAAAGTAGGATGATTTGTGCCACCAAATTAAAGCCATTTTGCAATTATATGAGTCAATATAATAAACCAATTTAAACAAATGACAATTCTAGATTATTTAAAGGTTTAACTAATCAAGCTTAAAAAATTAACAATCGATATTAACCTTTCCCTTTCTGTGCTAAAACAATCCGCGCGTTCCGGTGCTGTATATTCAATACACATCCAATACACATGTAAAAATGAGCGATATAAAATCTGAAATATAAGAATATTCATAGCCAATCGCTTAAATTAATTAAATTTGAAGTCAAAATAATTTAAATCTAATTGCTGAAAAAAACATCGGCTGACGTTCACAAAACGAGCGAAGCGAACACCTCAAATGGACGCCCGAAAGCTACTGAAGCGAGAGAAGTGAGCAAACTGAGATTCTTTTTCTTGCGTTTCCATATACCGAAGTAGAGGGAGAGTGAAACGTGAAAAGCGTCGCTTCCTCACCCAAAGTGGTTTTTTAGAATGAATATACCTCCGTCACACACTGGTACACGTTTGATTGTACTGGTGAATTTATTCCCGATTTTCACAAAATATCTCTGATGTGGCCGATAAGTGTTAATTATTATTAATATTATTTTTTTCATTCAATGCGTAAATGTATTACGGAGGATACCTAAAATCTGAACCCAGTATTTATTATATTTATAGAGATATTAAAGTTTTTAGAAGCAATGTGTACTAGTTACACATCACAGGGAAGGAAGGATTAATGGAAATTTCCACGAAGAAAGGTGAAACGCAACATTCATTGGACGTGGTAAAGAAATGGATTTTAGTAAATAACCGAAAAATACATGGTTTATAGTTTCATCATCCAGACGACACGGATGTTTATTTAATAACATTAAAAAAATCATCGAATATATCAATAATTTAAGTGCCATCTCCTTACTGGTGACTATGGTAAACAGAGTTTACAAATTAGATTAGACCATTGGTTTTGTCACAAGCATTCATTGCGCACATGACACATAAGTATGTAGCGGCCCCGAGTTTCTGGAGCTTGGAACAGTCTGACTCTTTCTGGTATTAAGGTGTGGGCCAGGCGTACTTGAAATTGTACAGGTACTCACGTTTTGACTCTTACACACTGTGCTGTGATCGTAATAAGCCGCCATTATCTTTATACGAGTATTCCTGGTAACCTTGTTTCCTCATCAATTATATCACGATTATCAGTTGAGGGAAAATGGCATCGAAGATATTTGTTATAATTTCTTGGAATATGCCTTGATGACGAACATATCCTTGATGTTTTCTCTTTGTAAAGTTCATTTTATCTTAACATATAATTTTCAATTTCAATTGCGATTCGGAAATGAAGTACGCGAATAAAAGTAACCTTTAAAAAATAAAAGTTTTTAAAATACAAATGGTGTGGTTATGACTTAGAAGAAGGCGTTGGAGAGCATTACTATAAGTGAATAATATAATAAACAAAATTGTATCGAAAAAACAGAAAAAATGTTTGTAAACAAATATTTGTATCTACAAATTAATCAAATACAACAGAAACAATGGCACCAAATAATTTATATTAATAAACGATTTAGCCCAAACGGTGTCCAAAACATTACCTAAAAATATCTAACCAGCTTTTTGTACATCCAATATATTATATTAAAAAATAAAATTATGAACAATAGACACACGGAAAGTAAACTTATTCAATCCCAAGTTTACAAATTACAATGTAATGATTGTTCATATTTTTATATTGGCAAGACGAAAAGAAATTTTGAAAAACGAGCTAAGGAACATTTAAGATGCCTGAACAACAATACTTTTTCAGAGTTCGCTAACCACTTAATTGAAAACAACCATTCGTTCGATATTAATCGTTGTTTGAGGATTCTACATATAAACCGAGGGGGATTGCATCTTGACAATTTGGAAATTCTCGAGATTAAAAAATCTATAATATTAAGTATAAATATCATCAATAACCAAACCAATTTTCATTATATTCATTCTGCTTAATATGTTCCCAATTTAAAATCCTACCCTGTCTTAAAGATTCACATTCACTTTCACAATTTTTTTTCCCCGCCCCATTCATCATTATATTACATCTCTCCCCACCTCACACCCCTACTTCAGCCTCTTTTATATTAGGTTATTTACACTTGTACAGAATATATTTTAGCAACTTAGTTTATATTCACCTGACGAAGAAGACGGTGGTCTTCGAAACTAGTTGTGAACCTAAATTAAACCTGTGATGAACACAAAAATATAAAATAAGTTTTTTATTTTACTTATTTTTTCCTTTTATGTAATGAGTAAGTATTTCCGCAATTCGAAACCTTATTTTGCTAAGCATTTGTATTTAAGCATACAGTTTTTATATTTAAAGTTTAGTGTAAAAGTACTGGCAACATGCTGAGCTGTTTGAACTCCGGGTCTTATTAATATTATTTTCACATTCAAATGTGTTCCTGTCGGAAAAGAAGTCCTTCTGGGCAGTTCTTTTACGTGGCGCTCATAATTAATAAAAAAATCGATTTTCTAGTGTAGATGGGGACTTATTGTTTTATCCGTAACATAAACATGATAGATGCTTTTGATATGTGGTGCTGGAGGCGGTTGTTCCATATCCTATGCACTGCAAGACATATCAACTTTTCGATCATACAATAATAAGAGATTATCGAAAGGCTTTCAACAACGTGCAGAAAAAGAATCTAAACGTACTTTATGTAAGTTGACAGAAAAAAATAATTAAAAGTCTAGAGAAGCTGATGATCACGAGGGAATATTGAGATAAGGTGAGTAAGAGGAAGGTATCCTATAAGATTGACGAGTCGCATTAAGGTTTTTTTAATCCCTTTGCACGAATTTCTCCTGTTACGAAAATAGGGTCTGCTTCTAGTTAGCTTATTTATAAGGAAGAACATCAGCCAGGATTCTTCTCAAACTCCTAGGCGGTGTCAAGAATATATCCAGTGTCACTCAAATGGTTCAATATCTCTATACCATGCGTGATATTTGTAAGTAAGTACACACGAGTGTTTAGCCATGATATTCGTACTGTAAGTTGGTATTTAGAAAAGAGAGAGATTCTTAGTATGTTATGGTTATAAATGTTTAATGGGTACATATAAACTTATTGCTTCTAGTATCGCGGGACAGTTAAAGCAACCTTGAAAACCTTTAATAGGAATATTGCGTTCATAGTTACGTACTATGAGAATGTTGACATGATGAACATATTTTGGGTAATCACCCTTTGTTCTGTACCATAGATATCAGAGTTTTTTTTTGTTATTCTTATATTTGAGTTGACGAGGAGCCCAAACTGCATATGAATATTTCTATTGCATCAGACGAATTAAAATGATCATCTTTAAGGACTGCATACAATATGCCCCTCGAGCGAAGGGATGGAGGCAGGTGGGGCGTAGAGTTCGAGAAATGCCAGAGGATTGTAATGCTCAGCATTAAGTATACAACAAAAAAGTAGAACAACGTGGAGAAGAATGAGATTAAATTATATTGAATTCCATCTGAAACGAACATAAACATTGTAGGTAATAAAATTAATTATTGTCTTTGTTCCAGCGTCATTTGAGTCACAACTCTTACTTAGTGAGTAAAGGTAAATATAAGTGTATTAACAATATCCTCAGTGCGCAGTTGCTTTGCATAACCGGAGCACAACCCTCAAAGCCGGCCATGAGTGCTGCCTCCACTCTCTGTCTGCTTTTTGCTCGCCCCCTGCTCGCTCCTGCTCGCAACTGTTCATCCTTGCTCGCAGTTTCACCGTCAGTCATTGCGATTCAATGAAATCGATAAATATTTATTAACAGTACTACGACCGTTTTTTTGTATTCTTGGTATTTATCGTATATATTTGTGTGATAGATTCAAGGTCAAGCAATATGTTTGTGTGTTGTGTTGGGTAATTCGAATATGTTATTTATTATTTTTTAAATATATTTCAGATGAATTTTTACGATAATATGATATAAAAAACTTTTACGCGAAGACTTGAAGTTTCCTTTAGTGATGGGAGAGTTATAATGGTTATGAAACTATATGTAGCGATGGGAAACAAAGTCAATGGGGTACTAAAATATATATAATTACAGTCGAACCTTAAAGGTGTGCAAAATAATGAAGTGGCAATGGGCAGGACACGTAGCCAGAATATCAGACTCCCGATGGACATCCGAAAAAATCAAATGGTACCCATGAGGCATAAAGAAGCCCAGAAGAAGACCGAAGGTACGCTGGATAGATGAAATCAGGAAACATGGCAGCATCACATGGCATCAACGAGCAAAAAACTGAACTATTTGGAGTCAACTTGGGGAGACCTTCATTCAGCAGTGGATCGACCCTGGTTGACAATGATGATGACAGTCGAACCGGATAGTATAAAAATCTGCTAAGATGATAGCAAAAAATCTGAAAATAGTCTAATAAATGCTGAAGACATGCGTGCACTTAAAATAATAGGTGGGATGACAAAGTGCGACTAAATACGGAATGAAGTGACTAGGGATGAATGTGAACTAATATGAAGAAGATCACTCTGAGATAGTTAGGGCACGTATAACGATTGAATGAAGAAATACTAACAACACGAATATATATAGTGCAAATGTGAGTTGAATACATGATTGATGAAGATTAATAAAAGTATGGTTAGATCTTGTAAATATTTGAAAAGAAGGAAATGTAAAAAGTCGGAGAAATCATGGGATTTGTATAAGGTGTACTGATGTGGAACAAGTGAAAAATATGTGACGAAGTAGGAATGGCGGACGTTTTATCATATTTGCCTACCCCAAAAAAGAAGCGGTGGGATGGATGTGTGTATGTATTCCAGTCGAGTTAGCTGGGGCCCTTATTGAGAATAATTGCAAGTCGTCTGCTAAAGATGAGGCTTCTCAGTGTTCTTTTCAGGGTGGAGACCGGTTGGATAACCGAGACTCGCCTGCGAAAGACACCTGAGGAGACTGATTGAGAACTGTAGAGAACGGAAAATAGAGAGGAATGAAATGCTTAACAGAAAGGTGATATATGCAGCCATATGATATCCGCATCCGCATTTGTTTAGAAAAATATATTTAGTAAGAAAACTGATAAGATAGGCGAGACTCAGCTGGGAATGAAAGCTAAAGAGAAACTGGAATTCCAAAAAAACTGTGAAGAGAGGAAAATGAAAGAGGGTCTCTTAGCGTTGAGGCGTCGATTCGTTCAGAAGGAAGGTGAATAATAATCAATGAAAGGTCGTAGAAGCTAAACGTTTTGTAATCAAGTCACAACCGCGTTTATATATATTTTTTGTAAAAAAAAAACATTTTGTATAAACAAAAATCCAGTAAATATTTTATTTGCAGAAAAAATGAAAGTTGAGAGATGTAAATGTGTCCTTTTGGAATTTCGATATTACAAAAATATAAGTTTATTGTTATTATGAATGCTAAATTACTTTGATATGTTTTTGTTTGCTTATTTAAATATGATTTATTTCCAATCAAAGTGTGCAGGCAATAAAACATAACAAATGAAAATAAAAGTAAAAGTTTATATTCTCGGAATTTTCCTGTCCAATTTTAGTATAAACATAAATAATTGTTTCACGATCTTTTATAGTGAAAAAATGGGGTTTTCCAATGTTTTAATGACAGCATTGTCAAAACTTTTTGAAATAAGTTTATTTCTAATAATAATAATATAATTTATGTTGCACTATTTCATAGGATAATGTCACCTTAAACTGACAACCTTTATGACTCAGTTGGTAAAACGATAGACTTTCATCCGACGGTTTCGGGTTTGATTCCCAATGGCAACCAAATTTTTTTTTAAATTCGTTAGAAATGAGGAAAACGTTAATCAAAAAAAGATATGAGAAAGACAGTTGGTGAACAGTTAGGAACTATGAGAAACAGGAGAAAATATATACAAACGTAAGGGAGACATGTCGGACTGTGGTAGCTGCAGAGGGATCGCACTGCTTTCGGTTGTGTGTAAAATATTCAGCAGAATTGTCGTGGACAGGCTTACCAGGATCTTGAACAGGATCCCACCAGAGTCACAGGCTGGGTTTCGTACATCCTGTAGTATAGTTGACATGATATTCACCATCTTGAATGAGGTACTTCAATTACCCGACATTCGAGTGAATTGTGTGCAACTAGAGAATGTACCTAACTTTACATATCTGGGCAGCATCTTGGCTTCGAACTCTTCTCTTGATGGTGAACTGAAGAGTCGCATCAAGAGTGCATAAGCGGCTGTTGCTTAATTGAATAACAGAGTATTCTACAGCAGATAACTCTCCCAGTCTACAAATATATCAGTCTACAAGGCTGTTGTCCTCCCCACACTTCTCTATGGGTCTGAGACTTGGGTTCCCTATAGAAGACACATTCAAAGTTTTGAAATGTTCCACCAGCGTTTCCTTCGCCAAATTCTTTGGATCAACTGGAGTGATCATGTCACAAATGTTTCGGTCCTGCAACACTCCAACTGTAAACCTATAGAATATATGGTTGTAAAGGCAAAATTGCGATAGATCGGGCATGTGCTACGTGTGGGTGATCATAGACTCCCAAAACGCGTCTTGTGCGGGGAAGTGGTAGGTAAGCGAAGAGTTGGTGGACAGAGGAAACGCTATAAGGACAGTCTGCGAGAGTCACTTACTTTGCGCGGGGCGCCTGAGGACTGGGAGCAGGTCGCTCGAGACTATGAGGGGTGGAGAGCCGTATGTTCTCGGGCTGATTGCGTCTCAGCTGCTAGACATGTGAGAAACAGTCAGCGCACTGCGAACATATGTCAGCATGGCCAGGTGGCTCAGCAGAGTCCACATGTCTGTGTCATTTGCGGGAGGTAGTGCGCATCTAGGATTGGACTGTTTTCTCACAGAAGATCACATTAACCTAGATTAACCTAGAAGAACGGTTAAAGATTGAAGTGGCGAAGGGATCCTCGACTATGAGACCTATTGCATTATATTACGCTTTCGTTGTAAACAATACAACTTTATTGGTTTACTGCTTGGAAGGAAGTTTTTTGGATATGGAATGGAAGGTAGATATGGAAGAACCAAACGCTGTGTGCATGGATAAAAGATCGTAGATTAAAATATTAAATCCTCGATTACAAGACAAAATATGGTGAATTACAAAAGAAAGTCGTCGATTACAGGACAAAAGATCGCGAACTACAATTTCAAAAAAAGAGTTAACGTATTTAAAAATCAAATCACTTATATTAGTTTAGTGTTTTCTAACGTCCCTAGTCTAAGAAGAAAATTTATGATACTTAAATTTTTTATAGTGATATATTAAATATGACAATTTCCGAAGCAGTCCCGTTTAGAAGAGTTAAGGTCCTTCCAATAGCTCTAGAGGCTTGGAGACCCGTTCTTGAGTAAATGATGAACAACAGTTCCAGACGACGCAGTCTCGTGTAATCGTTAGAAACATTTAACGCTAATCTTTCTAGTAAAACTGAACAGCTCACAACTCCTTAAAAGAGTCTGACAACGTATACCAGGAGACGAACATTTTTACTTACGCTCAAGGATTTATATCCAAGCATGCCTAGCAGAAACAGTAACTTTTCTGCTACCCTAAAATGTTCTTAATGGAATGTATATACATATATGTGAGGAATCTTGGATTTTCAATAAAAATTAAGCAAAAAGGATGTTAACATTTTTGTAAAGTTTTTTCACTTTAAGATCTTTGTTATTACTGTTTTTTTTTGTGTAAAAAAGGTTTAACCTTTCAAATACAACAAATTTGTGTAAAGTTTTTCTTTATACAAATATTTCGTTGAATAATCAAAGCTGATTCACAAAAAGAACCTTGAAATTGATGTTTTAAAACATTTTGTTTAATGATTGAATACCATATGTCAAAACGTGATATTTTACTCTTGAACTATTTGTATCGAGTCATCTATGAAATATTTCAGTTTCAACAACACGGTACTTCGAAATGAGGGATTGACAAGTTGTTATTTGAAGACAAGGTCAGAAAATCCCACACTGTGCCCAAAGGCAGAGCGCTATACCTCCTTTTGAGTTTACCACGTCAAGTGTATCACTGATAACTCAATGAAACAATGAAAAAATGTATTTTAAAATGCGACATTATCAAGATCATTCTGATCTAGGCACTTATATTGTTACGCCCAACAATCAGACAAGTTCTATGAAATGTTCATTGTTATATTTGTTGGATGCTTGAATTAAAACTACTTAGGTCTAAATTGATGCAAGTATTAATTTTCATTGTGTGAAATTACAAGTATTAAGAAAATTAGAGCAAGCTGAAGAATTCTGCTATTAAGGTAGTATTTTCTCAGTGCATGCAAGTATTAATTTTCACTGTGTGAAATTACAAGTATTAAGAAAACTAGAGCTAGCTGAAGAATTCTGCTATTAAGGTTGTATTTTCTCAGTGCATGCAAGTATTAATTTTCATCGTGTGAAGTTACAAGTATTAAGAAAACTAGAGCGAGCTGAAGAATTCTGCTATTAAGATATTATTTTTTCAGTGCATGCAAGTATTAATTTTCATTACGTGAAATTACAAGTATTAAGAAAACTAGAGCTAGCTGAATAATTCTGATATTAAGGTTGTATTTTCTCAGTGCATGCAAGTATTAATTTTCATTGTGTGAAATTACAAGTATTAAGAAAATTAGAGCAAGCTAAAGAATTCTGCTTTTAAGGTAGTATTTTCTCAGTGCATGCAAGTATTAATTTTCATTGTGTGAAATTACAAGTATTAAGAAAACTAGAGCTAGCTGAAGAATTCTGCTATTAAGGCTGTATTTTCTCAGTGCATGCAAGTATTAATTTTCATCGTGTGAAATTACAAGTATTAAGAAAACTAGAGCGAGCTGAAGAATTCTGCTATTAAGATATTATTTTTTCAGTGCATGCAAGTGTTAATTTTCATTACGTGAAATTACAAGTATTAAGAAAACTAGAGCTAGCTGAATAATTCTGATATTAAGGTTGTATTTTCTCAGTGCATGCAATAATTAATTTTCATTGTGTGAAATTACAAGTATTAAGAAAATTAGAGCTACCTAAAGAATTCTGCTATTAAGGTAGTATTTTCTCAGTGCATGCAAATATTAATTTTCATCGTGTGAAATTACAAGTATTAAGAAAATTAGAGCAAGCTGAAGAATTCTGTTATTTAGTTAGTATTTTCTCAGTGCATGCGAGTATTAATTTTCATTGTGTGAAATGACAAGTAATTACGATACGAGTGTATGGGTGAGTAATGAAAAATTAGTTAGTTGAAGAATTCTGCTATTTAGGTAGTATTTTCTCAGTTAATGGAAGAGTTATGAGGAATATCGAATGGCATGTAGCGATAGGAAACCAAATTAATGGTGCATTAAAATATATCGTTGAACCGAACAATATTAAAATCTGCTAAGACGATAGTCTACAACAATATTTTAGTAGCAGCATTGATGTATGGGAGTGAAACGTTTACGCGAAAAAGATTGAAAAACTAGAACGATATATATTGGATGACAATGCATGAAAGAATGGGAAATAAAGTAATTAGGGATGAATGGGAATTTAAGGCACATCACTATTGAGTAAGATATAATTGAATAGTTGATTATTCTTAAGTGTCTTGTTTCATTTTGTTGTTAGATGTATGACGTATGTTATAACATATATGTTATATACACCAAGTAATCTAAACGTACTATGTTGCAATCCATTTTGCAGCTGGCTAGTGGGGAATTGTTACTCCTATAAGAAAGACCAACATGCTGCAGTAAATCGAGTAAAAGTTCCTTATAAGCCTGAGCTATGAATCATTGGATTCTACTGGAAAATTGTTTCAAAGATTATTAAGATTTTTAATTTTATAGTATTCGTATACGTAAGTCCAGATTGAAATCCTTATTGCACAGGAGAGGCTGCAATTCGAATAAGCAACTTCATGTCATCTCCACTCTCATTTTAATCTCTTTAGATTGGTTCCAATGATCGTTCAGCCAGTATAACAGATTTACATATAAAAATAGAACTGGTTGAATGTTAGAAATAGACGCAAAATTCACATACTGTCTCTATTGTATAATATCCTTAACTGTCCCGCCACCCCCTGTTATCTCGCCGAAAAATGTCAGCGTCTTTCCAACCATGGATTAGCGCTGCGCTCAAACAGATATTGTCTATTGGCCTTTCCAGTTCACCGCTCCTCTTTTTTTACGTCGTCCTTTACTGTCCACGCAGTGAGACTCTGGAATCAGTTACAAACTAATATAAGACTCGCTCCGTCCTTGGTAAATTTAAGAAGCGATTGAAAAAACTCTTAATTTCTAGTCAGTAAAATAACGTGTTTCATTCCTGATTTTTCTTTTCCTTTCCTCTCCACCATCCCTTCTTTTTCTTTTCATTGATTATACTTTACTTTATATGAAAAATAATGTTCGGGTGATTGCCCGTCTTTGTGGGGTTCGTGGGCATGTGCTCACGTATGTGTTTATGGATTTCGTGGGGATGGATAGTCATTCGAATGATTTATGCGACCACGTAACTTGCTTAATTTACTTTGTCTGGTTGGTTGGAAGATGCTAAGATTGCTACCTGGCAATTAGTCCGCCAGATTGTATTTGCAATAAAAGTGTTAAATAAAAATAAATAAATAAAGAATTCGTATGAATAAAAAATACAATTGATTGCCGATTTCTGACCGAAAAGGTTGCCAAAAGTCGATCAATATAACATTATATTACTGGTGCTTATTTGAGAAGCCGTTTCCCAACAGTTAATTGTCCATTATTCTTATATTTTAGTTATTTGACATTAACATATTTTTAATTAGGAAATGGAACGTAATAATTTAATTTGATAAAAGTGAAAGAAGAATTCATTGTACGAAATTAATTCAAATTGGCTTACTTATAAAATGTAATGTAAGAATGACATTCACATTGTCCAATTTCTTGACATTCACAAAAGAAAGTTTCCCTAAAGTTAAGAACAACTATCATATTTCCAAGCTTATTTTTAACAATTTAATGACCTCTAAAGGCCTAGATGGAAGAATTCTTGCCTTCAATGGTGATGACCGAATTGTTGATGGTGACAGTAAAAAAATACCAAGGCTGTATAATATTGTTTTGTATTTAATTACATATATTCTGAAACAACATATATCTTCAATAACCGATAAATTTTAATGTGTTGAGAATACAATTACGTTGTTAGCTTAGTCGAGAATACAATTACGTAGTTAGCTTACGTAGTTAACTGAATTTACAGAAGAATGAGTATTTTTCACTGTCCGTTTTTGGTCATAGACTCTAGATTATCTCGTTTTTGGTCATAGAATACATATTACGTATTGTACCACAGAAAATAAAACTGGTGAATTAGTGATTTTCAGTCGGTGATTTATTCATTAGCAAATTATTATTAGGACGCGTTTAGATTTAGTGTTCCTGTGATGCAAACAGGCGGGCGCATCACGTCAAATTGTAAATTTAAATTATGCATGCGTATAGGTTGATTTTGTATTTGTTATTAATTTAAAAAAATATTTACACTCGTATTTTATATCTTTGGTTTTATAAGATATCTGTTAATACGTTAAAGTTTCGTTTTGCATTTTTTTGTATTGGAGTGGATTGATTGTGCGTATGCAAATTATTGTTATTTGTATCTATCATTTTGTATGTTACGGTGTTTCATTGCCTGAGTCTTGACCTGTCTCATGTTTTTATTTTATGCGTAGTGCGTACTGCATTTCAATTCTTTTTTGTTTATGATTCATGTGAATGTTTGTAATTTTTGTGACAAGTAGTATTTATATTTTTTTTTTTGTAAATTCTTAATCATCAATAAACAAACCGTAAAAAAACGCATACGAAAAATATTTTTTGTTTTTTTTATTAAGTCTGAAAAAAGGCCCGAAATTCACGCCTCTAGAGTAGAATATCCCCTTAAATCACTGTTAGAACTTGATTTAAAATACGAATTTGAAATATGTAAAACGTCGTAAAAATCATAACATATTTGAAATTAGTTAGTGAGAAGAAGAAAATAAGAAACTACGAGATCCTCAAATGACCTATGTTTGTAATGGAAGACTCCGATGATCAGAGCACATTATCAATTAGGAGAGCCCCACTCCCAAAACGCCTGAACAGAATGACAAGTCATGACTAAGATAGGAAAATAACCAGGTGAGTTTATTGCAATGTAAAAATCTCTTACAACCAAATATACCAGAATGATATAATTTTTGAAAAAAATGCATACCAATAGGAATTGAACCTGCAGCCTCCGAGTAGGATGACATGTGTATTATCAACAAAGCCACAGAGTTCATCATACTATGTTATTGAGGTTGTATGGATATGTTATTATACTTGAAAAAAAATACTTTGAAACAGTCTGATGTATATATAGTATTATTATTAAAAAGAAAACGCCTTTTTAGTTTTTTCCCTTGAAAAATTAATACAAATTTAATTATAATTTAATTTGTATGGCAAAAGAAAAAAATGACCAAATTAAGAGAATGCTATGTTTTGAAACAGCCATTTCTAAGAAATGTGGTGCGCAATGCAAAATATATGAGCTTGTCTTGAATTGCTGGACTGGTTATGGGTTATTTCTTTGAAACCTCGTTTCTCGGTAAACAGGGAAACTTTATTGTACACCAGCAGAAACGGTTAAAACACAGACAATATTTTTTATATAATTAAATTAAAATTGATACATTTACCTAGTTTGAAATCATGTTACGATTTTTGATAGCGAGCTATCTACAGTATGGCTTGGAACTTTGGAAGATATGATGCCAGACTTTTATTTATTTATTACAAAATTTCAACTAAAGGCTGATGTGTTAAGACCCAGAAAACTACTGTAAGATTGTTTGGCGTTGTGGAACGAATGAATTGAGAAAGACTAAAAATCAAATACAGTGTAAATATAAGTAGATGACATGGTAGAAGAACACATTTGCACAGTCTTTCTTCATTCATTCGTTCCCCGTATTTAAACCATTTGAGAGTGCGTATCTTCATCTTACTCAACACACCATAATTTGTTTCACATTTTACTACATATTCTATCATACATTGGCACGAATTTCCAAAACATTTATTTGGTTCCTTTTAATATTTTTCCACATCCACGTACATCAAAGTCGGTACTAAAATACTGTTGCGAAATATCACCTTAGCAGATTATAAGAATTTTCAGTTCGATTTTATATATTTTAGTGTCTCATTGACTTTGTGTCGTGTGGCTACACGTCGTTTGAGAACTCTTCATCTGAGAAAATGCTACCCAAACAGCAGAATTTCTCAACTGACTCCAATATTTGATTGTTCACTCATTTATCGCATTTATATGACTTTTGATTTCACATAAATTTTTATGTGATCTTTCTAAGTATGAAGTATAAAAATATCAAGGTACAGTCTAATACGGAAAGCAAAAAAAAACAAACACAATTCATGTAATAAAAAATTTAAAGGTTTTTTTTTCGAAAAACGCCATTCATTTGTATAGCACTGTATCGTGGAAATTATGACAGTAGATATAATATTGGCATTGTGATAAATATACAGCTGCTGCGAAACCCTTCTGTTCCGTAACCCGACTCCATGATCTGCTAAGGAAGTTCAGGTGTACACTCAACATGTTTTGATATGGTCAAATTCCCACTGCATATAATAAGCATACGAGTATATGCGAATTGGTATTCTCTCCACTTTGCGTCTGTGACAATGGCGATAATTCACATACTATGGACCATATTGTCGACAGCTGTCTCATGTACGTTTTATGGGTAACATGAGGCCGTCTATATTGACACCGAATGCACAGTATGATGACTCGTCATATGTCATTTGAGATATTAAAAAAAAACAGTTTAATACAAGTTATACTTGAAAAATTTCCCACATATATAACCCATAAGTTATATAAAATACATACATACCATAACGTAATTTCCCTGTCGGGGCTGGCATATTGGACAGATCACTAAGCTTTTCTATTTCCTTCGCCCGTTCTACATCAATACACCTTCTCATACAACTCCTATAATTTTGATAACTTTACATTTCCTTCTTCTAAAATATCATTCCATTAGTTACAGCACAAATTATACATATCGATTGATATTCAACACTATATTTTGGAAATTAATTTCGTTGAAAATTAAGATGGTCAATTCAAGAGAAAGAATATATTGATAAGAAGATGACAACACGTACATGTTTTTTTTAGATAAACCAATCACAGATCGAAGTTTGTTCTAATATTTGAGCATCAAAGCGATGGTATACAAACAAGTCTCCGAAAGAGCGATAGGTGTTGGTAGAGAGTGAAAGCGGAGAAAGCAGACCCCCCATTGTATGCACAAGTGCTCCTACACTCAATGTCCAATACCATCTCAGCACTTTGCTAGGCCATCACATCTGACTGCTGGCTGGTATCTTGGACGGACTAATCGTTTCTCTGCTGAGTGAGGATGCTGCTGCAAGAAGCCACTTATCTAACCAGTTGATGAATAAAAGCCATCTTCTTTTTCAATCAAACTCTGAAATAATTTAATTGTTAGACTTAAACTCTTGTTGGGTTGCTTCAAACAGCGACTCAAAAAATAATATAACTCATTGTTTTCCAAAACCATACGTTGATTTTTCAGTTTTCATTATTACTATCGTTTTCCAGCCATTGGTGGCATTTTAAAATATGAGGTGTATGGCCGCACCGAAGGTCGTCGGTTCAAACCCCGCGCTGTGCTACTCATGCGTTTATGCCCCGCTTAGTATTCGAGAGTGTAATGAAACCTGTCTTCGGTTATATAAATTCTTCCAAAAAAAATAAATATGCGGGTGTGCTCTGATCGTCTCACTTCGGGGTGACATCGGATCCGCGGAATTTTCTGGTGTGCAATAGCTCAGTCACTTAAATCTTCATTAATTTTTTTTACGTTGGAAACTAAAGCTTTAAAAAAGGAAGTCGTGCTTAATCCGTACCCTTCGCGAAGGCTCCAAAGTCAAGAAATTTATTAGTATTATCAACTGACAGAGTTAATATTTTCCATGATGTGACTTAGTCCTTATATTTTTAGTATTAAACATTCATTCAGTTTTATGATTTAATGAACTAAAGTCATCTGTATTTTTTGCTTTGTCCACCGACAAGATACAAAGCATTTGCCTTCATTTCGAAGCCCTCATTTTTTTTGCAGAGTCTCTTTGTTCAAGTCCAGCCTTTAGTTCATATGGAGCGATTGGGTGAATAAAAAAAAAGTGTATTCGCAGATCTAGACTATTATATCAATAGTCTAGGTTAATTAAGTGTATTTTATTCGTACTTTATTTCATAAGCCTAGGTTAATTAAGTGTGCTCCATTCAGATTTTATTTCAATAGTCTAGGTTTATCAAGCGTGTTTTATTCATACTTATTTCTTTAGCCTAGGTTAATTAAGTGTGCTCCATTCGTATTTTATATCAAAATTATAGGTTTTAACTAAGCGGGTCCCATTCGTATTTAATTTCAACAGACTAGCTTAATACAGGGCGTTCCGTTCATATTTTATTTCAATAACTTATGTTAATTAAAAGGATTCCATTCGTAAAAAAATAAAGTGGAACAAACAGTGTTTGATAAAATAAATTACAATGTATTTAAACCTCCACAACGTTAATGCCTTAACTATAAACAATATATTCCATTCGCATCATAGTATAAATAGGCCAAAACCCATACGATGGTTGTCGTCAAAGAAAGAATATGAGAATTGAATTTTGAATACAAGAGAGCGAGAGAGGAATACTTCGAAATTTAAATCTCGGTGGGTCCGTGATAAACAATTATACTGAACGAATTTTAAATACATAGTTAACAATTTTTGAACCGGTGTAAAAGGGGACGATGTATAAATGATATATATATATATATATATATATATATATATATATATATATATATATATATATATATATATATATATATATATATATATATATATATATATATATATATATATATATATATATATATATATATATATATATATATATATATATATATATATATATATATATATATATATATATATATATATATATATATATATATATATATATATATATATATATAAACAAATTTTACATTTATGAATATATATTTTCATAAATGTAGAATTTGTTTTACTTCCGTGAATATTTCACGGGTTGCAATTAGTTTTATTTTAATAGCCCAGGTATTTCTACAGCATGATCCTTCTACATTTACCCTTCTGAACATTAGTACATTGTCTATAACATTGTTTTTTGAGATGATCATGAATTTCACCTTAGTAACATTCAAATTCAGACCTTGGTTTATACTCGCTGTGTTTGCGCTTGAACTTTTTCTAACAATGTTTGTAGATATTGTTTACTTTTGTCCGATATTACAGTATCATCAGCATATCGGATAATGTTAACGTCATGGCCATTGATGATTTTACTATCACTGAATTTATTAAGGGCTCCCCTACGTTATTATTTCCATGGCATTTGCTATTTTACTGATTTAAGGCTGTTTACATTCTAGAAAAAAAATATGATTTGTTCATATTATAAAGTTAAATAGTCTGACATGGTTTGGACATGTAGATGATGATCAATGAAAGTATGGTTGGATCAAGTGAATGATTTTTTGAGAAAAGGAAACGTAAAAGGTTAGATAAAATCGTAGGAGTTGTAAGAGGATGTGTATGGACACAGAAGAGGCGAAGGATGTGTGTCGAGGTAAGAAAACCTGACGCTCTGTCCTCTCTGCTTGTCCCAAGAAGGAAATAACGTGATATTATGTGTGTATTAAGTTAAACTATTGTAATTTTATATTGTAGAGGGTTGCGGACATGATTTCCGTTGGTACCTAATTTATAAATAAAGTGTTTCAGTTGGACGTTCATTAAAAGCCTCTTTAGTATCTTTCTGATAATTTGGAAGAGGCTGCCACATTGTAATAAATCCACCAGGTTGTATTGTATAAGAATACAGTGTTATAAGGGTGTAGTCTGAAAAAAAAACGTCTGGTGTCCTCGCGGCCGGGCTCGCTCTATCTTGGTCGGGGAGATGTTATGAGATGAGGCTAGACTATATCTGACTATTGATAAAGGTTTCTACATCCATGCATTAGCTTTTATTGCTTCTATCTTAAATGTATTTTCTGCTATTTATCTCGAGATATATGATATGTGCGATTTCGGAATGTAACATAACATATTTATATATGTTCATACTATGTTGCTATCAATAAACCTATATTTATTTATTTACAATACAATATTCCATTTTTACACACCAATATAAAAATAAATATTTGATTAAAAGTAAAATGAAATATCCTCATAAAATAATACTACCATAAAATGTACCAGATAAAATAATTAAAAAAACACTTGCTTAATATAATCAATTTTTGCGAAAGAACTTTTAGAGGGCATTCTTGCAGTGCAAAAGAGTATTGTTAAAACTAAAACCTTTGATATCGAATAGGAAAATATAAAAGGTTGAACAATCGGCAGATGTACAAACTGCACACCATCCATGCAAAGCAACTGAATAATTGCAAAAGTTTCGGTAATCCGTTCCCGATATAAACATTTTTCCAAAACCAGTTTTTATTGCAGTCGTAAATAACGACGTCTTGAAATGCCACAAGCGAAGATGAACGCATTGAGCAATACCTATCCAAATGCAGTTTGTATTTTTGCAATCATTGGTACGACATTGGTGAAATTTTAGCATTTTACTTTTTTGATAAACAATATGCATGTGTGGACACATCGGTACTAAATTATCAATTAGAATGTGTAATAATAATAAAAAGACAATTTCTATAGCGTCGCTTAGAAAGTAGAATCACCTCAAGGGTGCTCTAGCTCGGGATTCGAACTCACTTTTATTGCCAGATTAAAATTGAAACCAAAGAAAGTAGTTAAAGTTTTAGAAGTGAAACAAAAGAAAGTTGTAAACGTTTTAACATTGAAACAAAAGAAAGTTGTACAACGAAAGCGTAATACAATACAGTATAATAAGGAACTTCCCCGTATCATCATATGATTAGTAAAAAATATATTTGGTAAGAAAACCGCAGAAAGCTAACCAAGGGAAGACAAGCTGCCAAGAAACCTTTGTCGATAATCTGATATGTGATAGTAACACATTCGGTTTTAGTACGCATCACAAATAAGAAGATCTAGAGAATATTTATGTGATGCATTTTCCTTGTTAACAATTCTAAGATTCTATCTTGATCATATATATATTGAGAGGAGAAAACTATCACTTCCTTGAATTGATATTGATGGACAAAATTGAAGGTCTAAGCGGAATCGGTAAAATGCGGCTATAATGGTTACGCAACATTCGTAAATGGACAGGTATCTAGACAATTGAAGAGCTGTTCCGTACTGCTTATTGAGATTTTTTTCCAAAGTAATCGTCAATATCAGGAGGACTGGATACGGTACATGAATAAGAGGGTCTTCTCTTGACACGCTTTCTTCAGTTTACTTACACATGTGTTTTTAATAAATATCCAGATGCAGGGAAGTATTAAAAAATATTGACCACATCTGCTATCTTTTTAACACCTTCTTCGTTCTAATAGGAAAAGAGGAATGCTACAAAACGCGTTCATCTAAGTCAATCTGCAGCTCAGCACACCAGGTTCTCCCACGTTAAGCCAAGGATACGAATCTTTTAAACATAACTTCGGATGGTATAAAGTCAGTCCGATCGGATAAGGAGTTGGCAGCCCACGAGGGTAGGAATTCCAGTGTATTTATCACCAAGCCAAATAAGGCATTCTTTCTATACTTGAGAAAATGTAGGACGGTTCCTGTGACGTTTAAAACGTCATGTCTCAAAGGGATGGGGTAAAATCGTTTTTTTTACAAATCGAATCGTTTTTTTATAAATCGAAAAATTGTTTTCCTCTAAACTGACGTTTTAATTCCTAATTATCATTATACTGGCTTTCTAATGTATTGTATGATTTGTATCTATTTTTAAATAGGCCAAGATCCACTATGAATTAATACTAATTACAAACATTTAATAGGTATAAAAAAATCGAAAATACAATTATCAAATACCCCATCCCTAGCCAATGCAGACTAACGTAGTGACTTTTGACAAATGTCACCGAATATTATTTGATTTTAACAAACTGCCACATTTTTGCTAATTTGTAACAAGATATATTCATTTGTCATTATTGTTAGTTTTATGTAATGTATTTACCTAAATAACTTGCTATTTATTAGAATTGAGGCTTATACGAGTAATAAAGTTGATAAAATTATTAAAATTGTATTTGGGAAAATTTGTGAATTTTCGCAGGAGCCGTGCTACAATTTCTTAAGTATAAATGGCGTGGCTCTGAAGAAAACAGCATTTTTAGTTTCTTTTCTTCCATATTCCTTATGGTTTTCTCTTTGTTAGTCACGAAACGGTAATCTTTGATGAGCAATCATTTTATACTATTTAAGTCTAAAAGTTTCTGTTCTGAACAAATTAGAGCGTTTATATATCACATTGGATAGAAGGGAAAAGCTCGATAGAAATCAAACGATATTTAGATGCAGTCTACAGTGAGTCTTCTTTGTAGACTGCCTTTTATTTTATAAGAAAGTCGATAACCGCGCCGATTTAGATGTGTTGCCATTCTCTGTAGACAAGAAAGAGTACTCTTTAACCCTTCAGGCTCGTATGCCTAAAATATATTTTCAGTCCCAGGGACGTTTAATTTTTTTTATGGAGATAGAGGTAAATTGATATTAATATTTTATATAAGGTTTAATAGCATACTTTAATTCAATTAACACTTTTAGAATCACTAGAATGCTTTTTAAAAATCAGTTTAGATCATGGGTTGGCAACCTTTTGTTGTAACAGGGCCAAATATTTTACGTGGGGATTAGTGCGGGCCGCACTTGGGCCATATGTCATTACAGTATACCTACAATATTGGTGTACAAATATTTTAGTTTTGAAAATAAAACACTAATTATATATTTTTACGACATTTATGGGACTTGAATGTATCTAAAATTGAAATCATTTGTGTATGCCGACAGTTAGGTGTCACTGTCGGCATACACAAAGGCATATGCTGACAAGTAGTTTAAAAAAAAGCGATAAATTAAACATTTGACGATTTCTTCGAATAAAAAAAAAAGTATTTACAACTAAAGCTTGAATTTATTTTTTATAGTAATTGAGTTATTTGAACGAAATCGTTAAACTATTGCTCTTATAAATAGATGATAAAACAGGGCACTGTTTTCGTCCACCCCTGTGTGGGATTTTTGGTGCGCGTGCGGTGCACGTCATACGTCCCTGTGGGGAGTTTTGATGCGCGTGCGGTGCACATCATACGTGCCTGAAGGGTTAATCTAAGTTGCCTTCGAGCAATAACTCGAACACGATATGTCACAGATCTTCAATAAGACAACTGTGATTTCATTAAAGATCACCAACAAATACTGTATACATACTAATAAGGTACAAAAGTTTTCAGCCTGGACATGATAATGCGTGTAATGACAGATACCACGCCTACCACGTCTTCCGCATGACGATGTTACAGTTGAAATTTGATACACCTACCCTCAGTAATATATCAATTGGAGCCAAAAAAAGACGTGTTGTTTCGTTATATTCTGTAATTAAAAAAAATTAATATGGTCTAGTTATCGAGTTTATTTCAAAAGAGAAAGCTGCCTGCCTATGGAGAATATTATCCGTAGACATTATTTAAACGCCGTTTAATTTCTGCCGGACTAATCCCTCCTTTTGAAAGAAACTCGACAACCACGTGACATTTAATTTTTAACATTTTAAAATAAAACGAAACAACACGTCTTCTATCGGATACTAGTTACCATACAACTAAGGGGGGCAATATCATATTTGAATTTTCACATCAGCGGTGAACGTGGCCGGCATGGTATCTGTTAATACACGCTCCAAACTGTCAAGCTAGAAACTTTTAGATCGTAGTGGTATGTTGTATTAGTCATTAAATTGTATGTGTTTGTTAAGTGTCGTTAATTTTATATTAAATGTTGATTTTCTTCAGACAGAGATTATCGCTCTACTTCTGCTGCCAAAATTTTAAATTATCTAATTTCGACTTTCATCGCTCTCTATTCACATATATGATATTATTCTTGATATTATCCGCGAACATGACAAATTTATTTGTTTTCATAAGCATAAATTTAGATACTTGATTAATTTATTTTATAAAGATTTCTCAGAATATATTTAAACATATTCATCGTTTTAAATTAACAAGTGCTGCAACGAAATACATTTTCAAACCACTTTAAATTTTCATCTAGGAAGTTGAGATTTTATATTCAGACTTTATTCTAATATCACAAGGCTGATCACCTTGAGTCCCTAAAATGACTTCTACTTCAATTAATACTCGTAAATGCTATTAAAACGACATCCATTCCCCAGACAGTAGACATGACCTCTATTTGCTCCAACGTGGGAATGTTAGCGATAGTAATATGTTAGTTTTCCTTAAATATATTATTTATAGTTCAGTTAAATTACAATGTCTTTAAACCTCCACATTAAAATTGTGGAGGTTTAAAGACATTCTAATTTGTTTTATCAAACACTGTTTATTCTACTTTTTTGTAACGGAATAACCCTACCGGTTTCAAGGCTTTCACCTCATCATCAGGGGAGCACAAACAAGACTTGTTTATACAAAAAAGTGGAATAAACAGTTTGATAAAACAAATTACAATTATCCTTAAACGTTAAAATGAGTTTTTTCTTTTTTGATAAACTTTAATTCGTTTGCCCCTAATATTAATCTGTTTGCCGATATTTCTAATTTTTCCTGCATTGACAGGGTTCATTTTTCGTTTCAAATGACACATTTTTATTTATTTTATTATCTATAGTTAGGCGTTAGCACTGTAGAGCACAATGTCATTTGTTTAGTCAAAACACTATTTATTCCACTTTAAATAACGGTATAATCCTACCGGTTTCAAGGTTTTCGCTTTATCGGTAAGGGAGCACAAACAAGACTCTTGTTTGTGCTCCCCTGAGGATGAGGGAAATATCTTGAAACCGGTAGGGTTATATCATTATATTAAGGGAAATAAACAGTGTTTTACTAAATAAATTACAATAATTTTTATTTCATATTTTTTAATGTTCTTATGAATATATTTTTTTTGTTTGCACTCGCATTTTGTATGATGTATTTGTAGAATTTTAATAATTATTATAGTTTTGTCGACCAAACACGGAAACTACATCTTAATAGCCTCTTCACGGGCATCAATAGTGTGGTTGAATTAGTGCATCTTAGTTCTATTGGAGCCAGCTCCGGCAATTCGACTACACATATAAAGCAATGAGTGGGAATGACGAAGAAGGCTACGACAAGCCTAGTCAAAATAAGGTAAGATAGAGGAATATCGACCAAACACGTCAACTATATCTCAATGGCCTCCTCAGGCGCATGGATGCTGTAGAGGAATTTGTGTATTTTGGTTCTATTGGAACCAGCTCCGGCAACTCGACTATAGAGATAAACCGCAGACAGGGATTGGCGAAGAAGGCTATGACAAGTCTAGTCAAAATAAGGTAGGATAGAGAATAATCCAGAAAGATTAAAATGAGACTACAGTTTTATATGAAGCAGAAACGTGGATAAGTATATCGATTGAAGAAAGATTGATGTGTTTGAGATGTGGGGCTGGAGACGAATGTTGCAAACATCTTGGATAGTAAGAAGCACAAACAATACACCAGTTTCGATGCCCCTCTATATTTTTATATTTTACCAAATATAATGTTTCCCTGGTGGGATAGACAAAGAGAACAGAGCGCGGAATTTTTCTATTTTGACATACAAATTTCGCCTGTTCCACATTCATACACCGTTTTATACAGCTCCTACGATTTTTCTTACTTCTAACTTTTTCTTCTTTCAAAATATTATTAATTTGATCCAACCATACATTTTTTGGTATTTTTCTACCACGCCTTCCACTCAAATTTGAATTACATTTATTTTCTTAGTCTTTCCTCATTCATTCGTTCCACGTGGACAAACAATCTCATGTGTATATTATTTATAGTTAAGGCATTAACATTGTCATTTGTTTTATCAAACATTAAAATACATTGTCATTTGTTTTATCAAACATTAAAATACATTGTCATTTATTTTATCAAACATTAAAAAACATTGTCATTTGTTTTATCAAAAATTTAAAGACATTGTCATTTGTTTTATCAAACACTGTTTATTTTACTGATGATGAGGTGAAATCCTTAAACCGGTAGGGTTATACCGTTACATAAAGTGGAATAAACAGTGTTTGATAAAACAAATTATAACCTCAAGAGTGCTCTTCTTCATTTTCTTCAGCTTTAAGTTCATATTCAATATAACCTAAGAAATTCTTTCTCTACTTAATGTATTTAACTGATTATTCAAAACATTAAAATGTTGCCAGAAACTATAATAAACTACAATTAAGGAATCTGATAAAATAAGTGATTTAAAATGTTTAACGTGTTCCCCGCGGGGAGCACAAACGCCTGTGATCTGACGACAATCCAAGTTTCAAATCACAAATACTTAAAAAAAATGACACAAAATCGGAATAAAAATTGAACTAAAATTTAAAATAATCTTTATTCTAGCGACATCTCTGAAAACCTTGTCAAATAATATATTAGTTTATGAGATATTGTTGAATAAACAGAGCGCCGATTTTTTTTGTTTCTCAATATTTCCAGCATTAACGACCTGTCGCGCGGATCGAGTCCTGCGATGAGTCTCTCTTACGTAAATAAACATTACTAAGTCTCTCTTACGTAAATAAACATTACTAGTGCTATATGCATTTGATTGGGTGAGTGTCATGAAGCATTGATTTGATCGTAGCATTCCTTTGTTTATTTTACGTAATGTTAAGTTTATCTCCTTTATTTAATGAGTCTCCTTAAGAGTAATGACTATTATTTATTATCAGAAAATTACTTAAGTGTCATGTTTACTTGGTGTTGTAATCAAATATCAGTAGTTCTAAACAAAATATGTGTTTAAACTTAGAAATTAAAAAAACGCTGAAATTGTGGATTCGTGGAATTTGATTTTTAACGCGGTGAACAGGTTAATATTCATATTTCGTGATGATATCATTTCTTAGAAACGAAAAAAACTTCTATTTTTTCAGTGTAAATAACTGTTTTGTATTATTTGTTGAGATTCTTTCGTTTTTATTTATTTGTTGACATTTTGAATATTTAAACAAACAATAAAAAATCCGTTTTGCGGAACCAAGTCACGTTTACAGCCTTCAAATAATCAGTTGATTCTTCCTTCCAATAGTTCTTATTCACCGAATTTAACCTTTGATTTTTGATATAGAAATGTTCGTCTACATTTATTAAATTCAAAGTACTGCCTAATTATTTTGATAATACTTTTTGTGGTTTGACATTGAAAAATGGAAATATTTCCCTAAGGCAAATATTATAATAAGAGTTAATGTCGTATGTGTACATGCGTTAACCGCCGTGGCCCAGATTTTAAGTTGTAAGACTGGTACAGTGATTGTCAACCTATTTTTGAATGACACCTCAAATTTGCTAATCTGCTTATTTACATATTTATTTTATAAAGCTAACATTCACACATAAAATCCAATTTTATTTATTTATTTTACACATGACAAGAAATATACATAAATTGCGAAAAAACAACAGGTAATTTAATTTGGAGACAATTTTAATGAATCTGGGTTTATTTCCTTTCATTTGAAGTGTTCCCAGTAGACTAGGTATTTTCCGGTATCTAACTGAGGACATATAGCATGAAAAAATAAATCGATATTTTGTTCCGATTTTTTATTATATAAAACCTCGTGGCACATTCTTATCAACCTGACAAACAGTGACACTTAATTATGTTACATATGTATACATCACGAAAATCAAATACCTCACGCTTCATCACTCCAGGTAGATTAAAACGTTCATCAAACAATATCCCACACATGATCATAAAAAAATAACAAAAAAAACACCACACTCATGAGCTCACACAAATCTTTGCTACAAGTGATTCATCTTGCAAGCTCTAGTATTTAAAATCCTGTCGCAATAACAACCACGATCCGATCGACTGCCTAAATTGTTTTCCTCCTTTTGCCTTTATTGAATTCGGCACCCCATTGAATGTCATGGGAGCCATATTGCCTTTGAGCAAAATTTGTTTTAATTCTAGAGAAGGTGAACGTTTGATCATTATTACATACAAAAAGCTTAAAGAGAAATTGTATACAGCAATAAGAAAGAAAATGACATGTGATGTTTAAAGATACATTATATATGATACAGCCGCGAGAAAATAAAAAATTGTCAATAATTAACATTAATTTCTAAAAAGCTCAAAATGCTTTCTGTAAAAACTTTTTTAGAGGAGTTAAAGATGTCAATATCCGAGGCCTTATCCAAAAGAAACAGCCCGTGATACACAGGAAGAGAATTCGGCAGGTTAGTTCTACTTATGGGCAGTCTAAATGTATCAATATTTCTGTACCACGAAAATAGTTTGCAGGAACTCAAAATGTTATCTTTTCCAACATAGCAAGATCAGATGTGGCTTCCGCCAGCAACTTAAATATATAAGAAGATACCCTCACATCTCTTGTCACGCTAAGTAGGTAGTATCTCAACATGCAAATAAGGAATCTTATGGGACAGAGCCACGGGTAGTAACCGCACTCCTGTAAGCAGAGAAATCTTAAAATTTTCATTTTAACTTCCTCTACTATTTGAAAGTAACGAATCCTCCACAAGCTACACACCAATGCTCAACATTCTAACTTATATATACTACGAACCAGCGCATTGTAAAGGGACCTGAAAACTTATCTTCTCGTAAATGACTTGAGACTCGTACCATAAACCCTAGTACCCTATAAGCAGATTCACACAGTTTCTCAACGTGATAACTAAATGAGAGCCTACTATTAAAATTAATACCCAATTTTTATGCGTTTTACTCATTGAATCATAAAACTGTTCAGTGTATCTATAATACATAATACCTATATATTATATGAATACCATTCCTCTAGAAAAAGACAAGAGTTTGCATTTTGAAATATTTATGAATGATACCCCCCAACGCATTTTTTTTATAATTATGGGAAAAAAAACATGTAAAGAACACATGTTTGATAAACCAAAAACAATGGTTTCATGATCATGCTCAAGAAAACTCAATATCTAATTAAAGCACATAACAATATATTGCATTTTTTTTTTACTGTAAACACATCATACATTTCCGCTGAACTGAACTCAGCTTTTAATAAGTTATCAGGTTCACTATTCACATCTATGATATATATCACCGGTTTAACGTCGTATTTTATTGTTTAAGCTGTTCAAATCTGGAACCAGCTATCATTCAATATAAGACTCGCAATATCATTGACGTAATCTAAACAGCGAATTAAAAAGCATCACATCTTCCTTCAGTCGTGTAGCTCATGACTGAGCACCGTGACTTTCATGATAGCCTCTGATGACTGCACAATCCATCGCTGCACTCTGCAACTCGAAGGGCAGTTGTTAAGGGTAGTCCAATTGTATATCTTACTTGGTCAGTTCAACGCATTGGGATTCTTAATATTGTGCGTCGTCCTTTCACGACTCCAGTAACCACAAACGTCTCCAAACTCTCTTTAACCACAAACAATGTGCTTAAATAATCGGAGGACCTGTCGAAGGCAAATTGTCGACAATCTTTCGGTCATCTTTAGTTCCTCGAGAATGGAGGCATTAAAAAGCCTAAGTTAAAAAACGTTCTTTCCTGATCTTACATTATCCTTTTTAAACTTTCTTTCTTTCTCTAGGCCATCGATGACATTGTTAAATTTGTATTCGTTTTTATTTAATTTTTGTAGTATATATTTTTTTAAATTTTGTTTTTGTATATGCGAAGTTTTTTCTTCACACCAATAATACTCGTATAACCCCCCTTTAACTCAAAACAATGTTTGACAAAACAATCGTTTGGTTGGTTGATAGAGATTGCTCCTCGGTAAAAAACTACCATGTTGTACACTATATAATAAATAATGGTAGTTACATGTTGTATATATCATCATCATATCAGATATTGATATTGCTTGGGAAACACAGGGCCTCAATATGATAAATTTTAAGTTCAAATTCTTTCGATGATTATAAATGTAAATTTATTCATGGCGAAAAAATATCAATAGTTTGTCAAGTCGAGTTTAAAATAAAGATATAGGGCAGTTAATTATTCATGGAGTTATATAAGTTGATTGCATTCTTAGAATAATTTTTATTAGACTACATTTGAAAGGTGGTATAAAAAAGTTCAAATTATTTATAATATTTTTAAGTTATTTTCAATGATTTGAACTAACGTAATTAAATTCATAGACTGAATTCCAAATTTCATCATGGAATTCACTTACATGTGTTTGAATTCGATAGTATATAAAAAAAACTAATTTCATCCATACGATCTGAGAATAACATCCAATTATGGTGATAGAAAGGTGTGATAGGGAAAGTAAATGCGATGTATGGGTGAATAATGAGTGATGAGAAAAAGTTAAGTTCTGCTAATTAGGTTGAATTTTCTCAGATAGTGGAATTACCACGATAGATATTTAACGGTGTGTAGCGATAGAAAACCAAGTCAATGGGGACACCAAAACATATATACTCGAACCTGACTATTAAAATCTGCTAAGTCGATAATCCAGTACAGTACCCGGCGGTAAGTAATACACATCGGGCTTAAGAAAGAGACTGTCGGCCATAATCGGCTAACTTCGGCTTTGTAGAGGATCGTTTCTGTCACACGAAGCGCTACGCTTACGCTGGCCAACGACTGACAAATCGCGATGAAACACGTGTATGAATGACAGAGACAACGCTCTACAAAGCCGAAGTTAGCCGATTATGGCTGACAGTCTCTTTCTTAAGCCTGATGTGTATTAATTATCGCCGGGTACTGTACTAATTTTGATGTATGGAATTCACTTCTATGGGTGAAAATTTCAAAAACATTTGTGTTGTAGCAATAATTAATAAGGGATTTGTCTAGCTCTGTTTCGTAATAAAATTTATGTTGATAAAGCAGTTTAAATGTATTTGCATATAAATTCAGGTGTAATAAGATCTGAAGAATGAGATTCATACATATGTATTACGTATTAATAACCTTTCCAACTAGTTAAATGTCAAATTACTAAGATGTATCTTTACCATGTATACATGATAAATGAATGAATAGTGGTATTATAACTAGCGATATGTGGATTAACAATGAAATATTTGAGATGAGGAATGCTATTTGGGTATTAAAGCTCCCGGATTATATAAGAGTTATGTGAGATATTGAACGGTGTGTAGTGATGAAAACTATAGTCATTAATGGGGTCCTTAAACATATATACTGGAACCGAGCAGTATCAAAATCTGCTGAGTCTAGCCTAGATAGTCTATGGTATATTATTATTTACATACTAACTTTGAAATATGGTAGAGAAATGTGGACGTGGAAAAAATGAAAAGAGCCGAACAAATGCTTTAGAAATGCGTAGCGAGAGAAATATAACTGGGGGACAATATGTGACAGAATACGAAATGAAATATGCAGATAAGACATAGCGTCACACTTTTCTATTTTTACAAACATCTATCGCCTTTTTGTAATCCATCCACCTCCTTAAATATAATTCCAACGATTTCTCTGACTTTCCATGTTTTCCTTTTCCAAAAAATCGTTCACTTCAGCAACCTTACTAGCTTTGCTAGTCCTCTACCCCACCTTCTAATCACATTTGCACTGTATATTTATTTTGTTAGTCTTTCTTCAATGTGCTCAAACTATCTAAGAGAGCTGTTCTTACTCAACACATCTCATCTTACTCAACACATTAGCCTTAAGCTTACATTCATCCCTAATCCCTTTATTCCATTTTCGTCATGCATTGTCACCACATATATTTATCTTAGTGCACTCACTAATTCAGTATTTATTATATTGATCAACGAAATCCTAGATTAAAAAAAAAGGGTGTAAAAGCAGACTGGGTAACTTATTTTGCGTTCCACCGGGAATCGAATCTGAAAGCTCGGAGTTTTACCAACTACTTAACATACGAGTAGGTCGTTGTTTTTCTTGGGAATCGAATAAAAAATTAGTTGAAGAATGGTTCAGGGCCAACAATTTTTTCCCTATTCAAACTGCATCTGCGATAAAAACGATTTCATGAAGAAATATGTAATTTATTTTATGTCTGTACTTAATTTTATGTCTATGTCTGTACTACTTCTTGTACTAAAAAAGGTTAACGTACTTGAATTTATTACAGTATTATCTACATTTGATATGATTCAATAAATACCTCATTAATTAAAATAAAAAATGGTGCCTTAGAGGCATTTGGTAGTAAGTTCAATTATTTTTAAGGACTCTGCGTTTACCTTGAGCTATTATTTCAATTTATTTATTTTATTTTTATAAGAACATATTGATAAATAAAAACATCTGGCAGGCTTATTGCTAGTCAGTAATTTCTTCTTACCAAGTTCATCTTGCAAACCAAGAATGCGATTTCAAAGCAGGAAAATATAAGGAATGGAAGAACTATCACCACGATGAAAATGTGCTTAGTTAAGTCTCTTGTCATCGCAATATTCATGTATGGCGCGAAGACTTGGACTGTCAGAGCAAGCGAGAGACGTAGAATAGCATTTGAAATGTGATGCTGGAAGTATGTCACGAATTCCCAGCGAACTAACGCCTCCAATCTCGAAGAGCTGAGAACAACCGATAGACTGTCGACAGTATGGCTTCAACGAGTTTTCCGATTCTTTGGGCTTGTAGTCAAGGAGACAGTTTGGAGAAGTTTGTGGTTAGTGGAGGCGTAGAAGGACGACGCACAAGAGGAAGAATTCCAATGCGTTGGACTTACCAAGAAATATGCCAAACTGGACTACACTTCATAACTGCCATTCGAGCCGCGGAGTGCATAAATGGATGGAGAGAAGTCGTCAGAGGCTATCATGGGAGTCACAATGTTCAGTCATGAACTACATTACAGGGTGGTGATGAAAACACAAATAAGTTATCAATCTCTGAACAATAATTGTGGAAGTAGAGAAAGGAATTCGTTCATGGATAAGGAAGGGAAACAAAAGAAAGATTAGGATGAAAGGATATTCTTACCAATGTAATATTTTTTAAATCTTCTCTTAAAAATAAATAATAATGATGCACATCTGATAACTCTTAGAAGTTCGTTCAACAGTCACGCCTTGAAAATGAAGATGTGATTTTTTAGTATACAAAGTAATCTCTCGTCGTTTGATCGAAGATAATGTCCATGTTCTGAAAGAATTTTTCGCGAGGATATTAAGGAAAATTGGGAATGTTAAACAAGCAAAATAACGCCGTACTTAATAATAAGTCAGTTTCGATGGAATTAAAATAATAATAAAGAGCTATTTCTTTTTAAAATATCTCAGTAAGAGCACGTTGAATTTATAAAGCGCCGCTAAATACTCTTAGGCCTCGGCCACACAGGTAAGAGCCTCGCTTGGTGTTTAAAGCTACGCTGCGAGCTAGGTGACATATCCTAGCAAACCAACGCACCGCATACTATCGCAATGGCCACACTGCATGCTTCGAGCCATGTTACATGACGATTAGCCACCTAGTGAGTCTCCTAGCGAACATACGTGTTGGTTAATTTTATTGTGTCACCAAGCGATATTACAAGATGGCGGAAGTTTTAATAACAGTTGTGTATAAAAGGGAGCCTTTGTGGAACCCATCGAGCTAATTATACAAAAATGTACCTGTAATAAAATCACTTATGTTAGGAATGAAGTTGCACAGGAAGTAAATAAAGATGGTAAGTTGTAATTAAATTCGTTGGTTTTGAGAGTGGCATCGTTTATTGACTCAACCGCTCCTAAATGTCAAATGAATTTGTACGAAGCACTTTGGTGTGGCCAAGCATGAAGTCACCTAGTCTATTAGTCACGTAGCACCTAGCAAAGCACTTTGGTGTGGCCTTAGCCTTATTAAAAAAACATATTGTATCCGGTACCAGAATACTCTGTTGTAAGTGGAAAAAAACTGCACATGCATAGGCTTTACTCTTTTTTAATGGGGTTGTGCGTAATTGAAATATAATTTTTATTTTTTAAGAAATAAACAAGCGTTAGGGAGGAATATATGAACTTTCGAGATCAAGTATGCTTGTCAATCATCTTGTAGAAAGATGACACCCATGTGTATAGGTTTATTTCGCGCAAGATTCTAGACTAACAGGGACTTGAGAATATTATATACCTTAAGAGTTAAACCAGTCCGGAAGAGGTTTCACTAAAACTGTTGATTCGTATAGAAAGTTTTCAAATTATCTCTTCTAGAGGCGACAGGTCCAATAAAACATGTTAAAAAATACTAGTTTTATTTAAATAAATTCATAAAAAAATGTAGATTTATTGACAGCAATATAATTTGAGCATATTGGTATGTTACATATATCCCGAAATTACAAATATATTTCAAAATAATTGGGAAGAAAATACGTTTCAGAGAGAAGTTATCTTAAGGTTTGAATCTTATAACCTTCCCCAAAAGTCTGGGCTCAGCTCATAGCATACTCAAATAACACTAAGTAAAGATTTCAATCAGATTAAGAATTTGTTAACAGGGTTAATATATCTTTTCAGCGTCTGGTAATATTGCCAACACGAACGATAATAGACAGCAAGTAAACGCGTTGTCACACATTTTTAACCTGAATAATTGATTTAAGGGGCTAAAAACAATATTCTCTCTCAGCCACGCTCGTCAATAAGTCCATATAGCCAATATTGAGAGGAGTCCTATCAAAGAATTGAATAAACGAGAAAATGTTTATCCGGGGTGTTTAGGGTTTATTTCTCTACGGTTCTCGAAAAAAAAAATCCAGTCTGATAAAAGTGTTCATCTGGTAAATACTTTCACGTGATAGGCGTTTGCGAGTGTTGTTGCCTCGTCATGTGTGGTAGAATTATCAACACACACACGAGCGGTTATTAAAAAAAAAATCCACTTTGCACGGATTTCTCCTGTTACACAAAGATGGTCTGTTTCCAGCGTTAGCTTATTCGTTAGGAAGAATATCAGCCAGGATTCTTCTCATACTGCTAGGTGGTACCGAGAATATATCAACTGTGTCATTCAGTTGGTTCAATATCTCTATACCACGCGTGACTGAGTGTTTAGCCATGATATTCGTCCTGTAAGTTGGTATGTAGAACAGAGGGTGATTCCTTGCACGGCTATATTTATTGGGTACATGTATACTTAGTGCTTCTAGAATCGCGGGACAGTTAAAGCAACCTTGGGAAACCTAAAGTTGGAATATCGCAATGGATTCTTGCTTTCTTGTTTTAATATCAAAGGTTCTAATAATGGTGTTGGATACAGTGTTATCTTTACTATGTCCGAATCACCAATGCAGATTTGTGGAAAGACGAGTATATTCGTGCCATATGAACAAATGAAAAATCAAAAAATATTTTTAAAATGCCTCATTTTTATTATTTGTAACATTTTTTTCGTAATAATTTCTTAACTACTCTTCCCTCTCCGTGGTTGCAGTCCTAAGACTGGTTTGCAGCAATTTCAACTCTTCTCCTCCATTCCCCCTTGTCCTGTGCGGCTCTTTTTAAATCTGTATATGTTGAGCAGCGCACGTCCACCAACAGGTCCTCCAGGTACTCTCGGCGTGGGCGTCCCCTAGAGTTTGTCCCCTCGGTCATACCCTCCATTATGGCATGCAAGAGGCCCTCTTGTCGTATTATATTACCGATCCATCTTGTACGCCTTTCGGACAGGATCCTGAGCAGGTGCCTTCCTCCTTCGATTCGTTGGAGAATCTCTTCATTTGTGATGCGGTCTCTCCAGGAAATTCCTAATAGTTTTCTATAGGACCACATCTCAAAAACCTCTAGTCTTCGTCTATCTCTTTCGGATAGGCACCATGTCTCGCAGCCGTACATCAAGATACTCCATACATAGGTCTTGATAAGAAGTATTCTCAGTTTTAGGTCTATATTATTTGATTCTATTATTTTCGACCTTTTATTAAATGCAACTACTCTTATAAATCTTTATTTTAAAAGTTTAACACCACAAACCGGACATGTGTTTGAAAAATACTTATAATAACGGAGTTAACAAAAATCTTAAATTTTAAAGAAAATGAACTTGCAGTCGCATATCTCTGAGCCACAGAAATATTCTGTTAAAATGAGTGAAGATCCTTGAAGCGCAGAGCCCAGTGGCATGTTGATTTGGTTCGGCTCGGACACGTCATGTCAATTAGACGCGTATATGCAAAAATGATCCAACCCGTATATTACTTTTTTGCGATATTTAAGGTAAAATACTATATTATGTTATTTAAGATTAAAAAAAATTAAATTTAAACATTTTATACGTATTTAAGTAAACCTTTTGATAATCATATATTATGTTATGAATAAAATGTCAATGTATTAAATAAGGCGAAATGAAGACATCAGAAATTAATGCAACCTGTAAAATGGATTTTTTATATTAGATAAAAAGTAGCTTTTAGATGAATTGGACACCTAGAGAGAATGAATGACAAAATAGTGAGTAAGTGAGTTTACAAGTCAAAAGTGTAAGGCCGAGGCCACACCAAAGTGCTTCGTTATATGCTAAGCTAGGTTTTAAGTGACTCATATAATAGGTGACTTCATGCCTGGCCACATCAAAGTGCTACGCACAAATTCATTTGACAGTTGGGAGCGGTTGAGTCAACACACACACGATGCCACTCTCAAAACTAACCAATTTCATTATAACTTACCATCTTTATTTACTTTCTGTGCAACTTCATTCCAAAGTGATTTTATTACAGGTACATTTTTCTATAATTTGCTCGATGGGTTCCACAAAGGCTCCTTTTTATACACAGCTGTCATTAAAACTTCCGCCATCTTGTAAATTAACCAACACGTCTGGTCGCTCGGAGATTTACTTGATGACTAATCGTCCTGCAACGTGGCGCGAAGCGTGCAGTGTGGCCACTGCGATAGTGCGTTGGTTCGCTAGGATATGTCGCCTAACTCGCAACATAGCTCTAAGCATCAAGCGAGGCTCCTACCTGAGTGGCCGAGGCCTAAGATAATCAATCAGGCAATAAATAGAGCGAGGAAAACATGTACGGATAAAAATGGGCCAGATTTTAAAAGAAGGCAAAGTTAGATGTATGCATAATAGATTATTGTTCATGACGAGATGTATGTATATGGAAGAGGTGCTTTGTGCTTGAATACAGAATTTTGAAGAGCCATTCTCTCTGCCTACCCCAAGATGATATGTACGTATGTATGCACTTATGAAATCAACTCTTTGACATAATTTCTTCCTGCTGTCTCCTAGGCAAACGCTGTAAAAATGCCGAGAATGAGGGAGTTTCAGGAAGGATACCTAAAAGACCCAATGAACGTGGGAATTGCTTGCTCAACTCCGACTCGATTTAAATCCCGACGGCTTTTATGGATTGATGCACAACGATTGCTTGAAAGGAATGTGAGGTCATCAGATAGCTTGCGACATCAATTGGGCTGTTCTCGTTTGGAAATCTCCACCTTATTAGTGATCCTAACGTACTTTAAGGATTTGACCTGCCACGCTGATTATCGTGAACCATGGATCATCTTAGATGCAGCCATGGTTGCCGTGCATCCTCCAATCAAAGCATTTTAGTTTAAAAGCCTTAATTCGTTTAAAGCATAATGATTCTCAGAATTTTCACATATTACCTATTTCCCACTCGCTGTCTTTTCCCAATTTCTCTCCAATGTCAGCCTCTTAAGATCTTGTAATAATAAAATGGCAATTTATACAGCACTGTTTAGAGAACAGACTCTTCTCAAGTGCGCTTTATATTGGAATTCATCCCCACTATTATTGCTAGATTAAAATATTACAAAATAAGGCGAGTGTACAGATAGGAAAGTGTTGGTTGTGATCATTATATTATGAACTTCTCTGCATCTGCATATGGCAACTTTGAGAAAATAATATTTGTTAAGAAGTGTATTGAATAAGATAAAATATTTAATCATATTCGTTACGCTGATGTTACCGTTCTTCTTGTGGATAATTAACGGAAAAAAAATACTAATGCGGGGTAACGCACCTTGTAACGATAAGTACTTGAGAATTAATTAATCAAAGATAAAAACTACGACTGTACTCTTGATATAAATAATGAACAATAAAATATCTGGAAATTAAATCAATACATTTAATATTTAATCATATTCGTAACGCTGATGTAACTGTTCTTCTTGTGGATAATTAACGGGAAAAAAATTACTAAAGCGGGGTAATGCACCTTGTAACGATAGGTGCTTGAGAATTAATTAATCAAAGATAAAAATTATGACTGTACTCTTGATATAAATAACGAACAATAAAATATCTGGAAATTAAATCAAAACATTTAATATTTAATCATATTCGTAACGCTGATGTAACTGTTCTTCTTGTGGATAATTAACGGAACAAAAATTACTAAAGCGGGGTAATGCACCTTGTAACGATAGGTGCTTGAGAATTAATTAATCAAAGACAAAAATTATGATTGTACTCTTGATATAAATAATGAACAATAAAATATCTGGAAATTAAATCAATACAGGTTTATTGATAGTAATACAATATGTTCATATAAACGAGTACATATGGTATATCCTGAAATTACGTATACACTTCAGGACAACGTCGATGAAAAAACATTTAACAGTGAAGCTATCAAAAGATCTGAAATCATTGCGTAACATCCCCTCATTCGAGATACACCTTTACAAATGGAGGGTGAACTCAGCCGCAAAGACATCAGAAATTTTTCGGCCTACATCCTTATACATATAAATTATATTCCAAAATAAATCTTGTGGTTCTTGAAATGCTTTCCTGGTGGCTGGAAGAAGAGATTACCACACAGCAATGATCCTACCATGTTGTACTATATAGTATATATGTACTATATAGTAAATGTACTATATAGTATACAGTATGGGTCGGCAACCTTTTGTTGTAAGAGGGCCAAATATTTTACGTGGGGATTAGTGCGGGCCGCACTTGGGCCATATGTCATTACAGTATACCTACAATATTTGTGTACAAATATTTTAGTTTTAAAAATAAAACGCTAATTATATTTTTTACGACATTTACTTTAGTTAATAAAATCAATGAAATTTTTGTGACTGCATTTGACTTGTAGGTTTTTTTTATATTAGCTTGCATTTTTGAAGTCGAGACGCGTAGTATTGCGTCTAAATGTGAATCTTGCGGGCCGCATCAAGACGCTGGTTGCCGACCGCTGCTATATACAATGAAAGTGTAATACAATAGACTTTTCCTTAAAGACATTTTTATTTTATGTAACCAGAAAATTAGTATTGTCAATTGGATCCCTTTTGCATATTTACGTCCAACTGTAATAAGGTCAAGGAGACTCACCCAATCAGCGGTCTGGTTTTTAGAAGATCAGATTAAATTACGGATCGTGAGACAATATTTCATGTCCATAGATCTATTGTTGCAGGACACACTATCAATTACATTTGTTTTAAGTGAGAAAAATAATATAATTGTTATATTATTAACACGATTCAATATTGATAAATAACTTTAAATAGTGCTACTGTTCGTGACAGACATAGTTTTAATGAGTATGAAATGTAAATTGCTTTTAAAATACCGTTATTAAATATATTACTTTTTCGTTACTTAATTATACTTTTTAAAATGATTGAATATTTATAAATTAAATATTGAAATTTCACAAAAGCGCGATATACGTGTATTTCAAAAATATACGTATGCACCATATAAATTATTTAAAAAATGTTTGTATTTGCGATATATATTTCAAGAATGTATTTATGCGCGATATGTTTAAAAAATGTATGTATGCGTTATACGTTTCGAGAATGTATGCATGCGCGACATGTTTCAATAAAGGCACGTTTGCGCGATAAATTTCAAGAATATTTGTATGCGTAATATATTTCAAAAATTTAAGTACGAGTATTTGCGATATATTTCAAGTTATATATTTCAAGAATGTATTTATGCGCGATATGTTTCAAAAATGTATTATATGTATGCGTTATACGTTTCGAGAATGTATGCATGCGCGATATGTTTCAAGAAATGCACATTTGCGCTATAAATTACAAGAATATTTGTATACGTGATATATTTAAAAAAATTATGTACGAGTATTTGCGATATATTTCAAGTTATATATTTCAAGAATGTATTTATGCGCGATATGTTTCAAAAATGTATTATATGTATGCGTTATACGTTTCGAGAATGTATGCATGCGCGATATGTTTCAAGAAATGCACATTTGCGCTATAAATTTCAAGAATATTTGTATGCGTGATATATTTAAAAAAATTATGTACGAGTATTTGCGATATATTTCAAGTTATATATTTCAAGAATGTATTTATGCGCGATATGTTTCAAAAATGTATTATATGTATGCGTTATACGTTTCGAGAATGTATGCATGCGCGATATGTTTCAAGAAATGCACATTAGCGCGATTAATTTCAAGAATATTTGTATGCGTGATATATTTAAAAAAATTATGTACGAGTATTTGCGATATATTTCAAGTTATATATTTCAAGAATGTACTCGTATTTATGCGCGATATGTTTCAAAAATGTATTATATGTATGCGTTATACGTTTCGAGAATGTATGCATGCGCGATATGTTTCAAGAAATGCACATTTGCGCGATAAATTTCAAGAATATTTGTATGCGTGATATACGAGTATTTCAAAAATTTATGTACGAGTATTTGCGATATATTTCATGAATGAATATATGCGTTATATTTAAAAAAATGCATATATGTGCGATCAATTTCAAGATTGTATGTAAGCGCGATATTTAAAAAAAAAGTGCGATATGTATTAAGAATGTTTGTATGCGCGATATATTTCAATAATGTACGAGTATGTACGTGCGATATATTTCAAGAACGTACGTACACGTATGTGCGATATATTTCAAGAATTAACATATGCGCGATGTTTCAATAATGTATGTATATACGATATATTTCAACAATATATGAATGCGCGATAAATTTCTTCAATAATGCATGTACCATATGTGTGACATATTTCAAGAATGTATCCATGCGCGTGAAATTTGGCAATGTACTATATGCATTCATGACATATTTCAAGAATATGTGTATGCGCGACATATTTAAATACCTTATGTATGCGCGATATATGTAAACAAATTATATACCATGTGTGTAATATATTTAAAAAATGTGTGATGAAAAGTAATGATATAGTAAAAGATAATCTTTTATTAGAGATGCATGTTATAAGTAGAATTTTGTACGTAAACAAGCTACTGTGTAAACGCTGTTGCACTTCGGTAAGCACACATTATTGACAAATCAAACCGAAAGGTTCAATATCTAGGAGATCAGACTTCCAAGTTAAATGGTAGGTTTAATCTACAATAGTACAGCTTTTCTATAGGCATAGTTTTTTATACAGCGATATTTTTGTGCTGTATAATAGCGCTTAAAAAATCATGATAAGCATCATGTAAGTTCATGATAAGCAGCATGTAAGTTCATGATAAGCAGCATGTAAGTTCATAATAAGCATCATGTAAGTTCATGATAAGCAGCATGTAAATTCATGATAAGTAGCATGTAAGTTCATGATAAGTAGCATGTAAGTTTATGATAAGCAGCATGTAAGTTACTAAAACATAAATTACGAAATAAAATGGTCCATGAGTAAATCATACCGAAAATCAATCACTAATTCGAACATAATAATGACGGCCTCCGTTAGTGGGTAGGATGCTTGATCTTTAAATAGAGGTTTTGGGTTCTATTCCCTATGGTACCCAAACAACGATAAAAAAGACAAGGTATAGTTAAATAATTAGTCTGAAAAAAGTACTTCCATGCGATAGATGTGTGAATGTTGTATCTCTTCATGCGGCAGCATTACCAACACATGCAATGACGAACTTTATTTTGCTTATCCACTCCAGTGGTTGTTAACCCGAAGGCTCAATTACTAGGGTTAAATAAAATGTTTTCTCATAATAATCGCTCTTCAAAATAATTGCATCATCTGTTTGAATATATTGTAAGGTAGCATACGAATAACATTAATTCAAATTCCAACATTAATTCAAATAGGAAGCGAAGTTTTTTTTAATTTAGTGAGATGTCGCTCACCAGCAAACTCCCTAGCCACACCGCTGTACTTGATCCGATCGTACACTGAATTGGGACGATCGGAGCATACCGACATGTTTCTTTTTCTTTTTGAAAGAATAGATAACATGACTGAAGTCACAGGTATCCTTATACTCCCGAATACCCGACGGAAAAAAATACTTTTGTCATTCGAGGTAAGAAGTACAGCGCGGGTTTCGAACCGGCGAACTTCGATTGGGATATATTCACACGTTTCTCCCTCTTATCTCTGCGATTGGTTCCTCTATCACATCATATCACCCATCAAAATGAGAAGTAGTGTTTTCAGTCTTATAGGAAGTGTGTAACTTTAGCATTAATTTACAATGTGGTCGTAGCATACGAATAAAATTTGAAGCATTTTACAGTGTTGCTAAACCCGAAGGTTCGATAAATGAGATCAAAGACAACGTTTTCACCCGACCACATTCTTCATACTGCCCACATTATTAATTCAGATACTCGTATCTTGAAAGTTATACGAATGAACAAAGAATGATAATATTGATCGTAATGGTTTATTTAATAAACGCCATTTTATCTTTAGATGTTATAACTAACGAGGTAAACACAATGGAATAAAATTATAAACTCCAATAAAAAAAAAAATCAACATTCCTCTCATTTTATGTAACGGTTGACTAGTAAATCGTTCCAAGACTTAACAGGGTGACAACACGACACGACGGTACCAATAGCATGTTTGTTCGTAGTCCGTGATCTTAAGACGTCTTAACTAACCCATAAATATTTCATTGCTCCTACTTCTTTTGATTTATATTTTTTTCTTGTTCTGTGAGTTATTACAACAGTTAGTTATTTACTTTGCACGATCTTGCTATGGTTAATATAAATAATCATTATTTCCTTGGTCATCTCCTTTCAAATAACATTCACTTGACATGTTTAGCGGTAAATATCTCCACTACCTTGTGATGTCAATCATGGACTAAATTATGAACTGTTCTAATAGAAATAGACACATAAATTACAACTTCTTCTCTAATTTAAAAACACATCAGGGTCTTGTTCACGATAAATGAAACGTAAACGTGAATATATTATTTTTCCCAATGTTTGATGTGTTACATCTTGACGTAATACATATTTACTACCTGTGAGTATCAACCAATTAAATTTGAAGCATTAGGAAAATTCAAATACACACACATATACCATATATACACATTATTACCCTGTTGGATAGTGACGTGTATGCGAGTTTACATAGCTCCAGACTTTCCTATCTTGACATATATCATTCTGCATTCATACACAACTCTTATGATTTACTTGATTCTTTCTTCATTCATTTTGATACTGTTCAGTTCCATCTAACGTACTTTTCTGCATCTTACTTAACACATCAGCTTTAAGTTCACATTCATCCCTTGTCACTTCATTCCGTATTCTGGCAAACATTGTCACTCCATGTATTATTCTCAATGCACCCATTTCAACAGCATTTATCTGGCTCCTCTCAGCCTTTTTCCATTTCCATCATTTCATTTCCATACATCAAAGTTGACACTGAAATACTAATGTGGACTATTAAATTAGCTGATTTTGATACTGTCCGATTCAAGTATATATGGTTTAGTGCCCCATTGACTTTGTTTCCTATCGTCACACGCCGTTCGATATCTCCCGTAACTCTTCCATCATTTGAACCTATAATGACGAAATAACACGTATTTATTTACAATGCTCACCATATTTATTCAATATTTTCCATGGCTTGCCTCTTATCACGCGGTCAATTAATGTGAAAAGTTTTAACTACAAAAAGACGACGAAACATTCATCTATTGTATATTTTATATAACATCTTAAACTGTCTTACCACTCTTCAAATGTATTAAGCGCCTCACCGATCATGGACTTGATAGAAGTATGATTATGACTATTATATGGATTAATTAATTTAGTTATTTACCGTGCTACGCATTCAAAATATCGGTCATATTTTAAACCAACAAAGCATGGCAGTACTCCATGTATCCTTCACTGCCCCGCTGCTCCTATATATCTCGCCGGAAATCTCCAGCGTCTCTCCGATCACGGACTAGCGCTACGCTTAAACAGATATTGCCTATTGGCATTTCCTATCAGTTTATCGCTATTAATTTACGTCGTCCTTTACTTTCCATGCCGTTAGACTTTGGTTTCAGTTATCGGCTGTCATAAGGCTCTCAATCTCGTTGGTTTGCTTTGAACTGCTACTTAAAAGTATTACTTCTCCGTTAAAAAAATGAATGATGTTTTACCATAACCCCTATTTTTTATTTCTTTTCCCTCTTACTTACCTTTCTTTTTATTTGGTGACATTTACAAATATATTGTTAATTTTTTTTTCATTTTTAAATACTTGCATGTTTATGTTTTCATTTTTCCTTTAAAAAAAAAACGTTATAACCATTCTAACACCAATTTTCTATAATATCCGTAACTCTTGTCTGGTTGGTTGAAAGAGATTACCGTTTGGGAATAAATTTGCCATTTATATATTTTATAATAAAGTGTCTAAATAAACAAGTTTAAATAAGTGTGGCTTTACTATTTTTTGTGTTTTAATTCAAATGTTTAAGATTTTTTTGAACAATCGATGTTTTCCTGCCTTATCATTAGACTTAGTTCCTGTTGCAAGACAGCAGATTAACATTTACAGCGTTTATAAACATAAATAATTAACTATTTAGAATACATATTTATTTTGAGTACTACCTTGAGTATCTACTTGCTAGCTCTCAACAAACGCCCATCTGAAACTACATCCACAAAACACTTAAGTATATTGAATGTTCAAGATTCAATCTCACTTCATCTGTATTTCAAGGATTGTCATTTTCTCATTTATTTAATTTCTGTGAATTATTTTTAATGCAAACATTAGTGAGTCATGACAGAAGAAGACCAAGTAGAAGATAAATAGTAAGAGAAACTGAAGGAACTAAATTAGAAGATTTATGGATATGATCAATGAAAGTACTTGGCATTCTGTTCTATCTACACACCCTGTTAATGAAAGTTAAATAACATAGGTCAAATGGTTTTGCAAAGGTAAAGTAAGTAGTTTTGATGCTTTAACTGTTGTTAAAGGTTAAGGTATTTATAAGTTAAGTAGAAAAACTGATTTGTCTTATGCTTGGAAAATATTGTCAGGTTTTTATTTGAAAACGATAACCATGATGTTCAAATATGTTTTGAGACTTCCACAATTCTTCATATCAGTTGTATAAAATCTTTCATAGATACTACGTGGTTATACTTATGATGTCAACGTTTCAAAAACATTATAGCTAACATTTTCAGGGCTTGTTTGTAGTCAACTTTACCATGAAGTCGACTACAAACGATCCCGAAGATAGAAACTGTAACGTTTTCGAAACGTCGGCATCATAAGTCAAACTACACGTTACCTCACTACGAAATAACTTATATAAACAGGTTGATGTTCTCTTTTGGGTACCATCAACAATTGAACCCTTAAATCACATAGATCGTCGTGCTTACGTTGTTTTTAAATGACTTAATTTACCACAAAACTGCCGCAAATACTTTGTAAAAATATTTTACAAAGAACGCGCCACCAAGTGGCATGTGATATTACATCATCCTGGTATCGATAATAAAGCCATTCGATATTTTTGAGGTCGATGTATTTTTTTTTCGTATGTTTCTTAAAATATAGTTACATAAACGTTTATGCAAAATGCCCGCGCTGTGTTTCTGTCCGATATTACGAAAGTGGAGCTGGCCCATCAGTCTTGGTTGTGAGCAGTGCTCTGACGTGAGAGAATTCACTTTTGAAAATTAACATATTCAATGATGATTCACTTATGTGTGCACTTAGTTAAAAAAAAGCTTCGCTCATTACATAAATGATGTAACGTTTATTTAAATAAATGTAAATTACATATTAGGAGTTGCATATTATGCTTCTGATTCAGTAGCAAGACTTGTTTAGTGTTTCTGTAAGAAATATTGCATTTACTTTTACGTATATACTCGTAGGTTTGTTCAAGGGCAAATATTTAATTGAAATCTTGATGTTTCCTTCTTTTCTTGAAAGGGCCAATCCTCTGTCGTCTGCCACTTAACCCTGTATTGTCCCTTCTTAATATTATACTTTACCAATATTTCAAAAGACAGTACGTCTTTCTTCTGATGTCAACAAAAAAATCACTATCCTCAATTGATCGTCTGACATTAAAATGTCATATCCAAACCCAGTTAGTTCTTACCTTATTGTGAAGTAACCAATTTTCTTATGAATCTTCCTGACATGAAATTTAATTAATGACAATAAAAAATCCAGTAGATCACTTTGTCATACTGTCCAATCTGTTCAGATTAAATATTATTGTCTTATTTTCCAAGCAACAAAATTTAAGATTGAAAGTAAGTATCTTACAAACATAAGATATAGAAAGATATATTAAGAATTATACTATTTTCGAAAAATCTACTGAGGAAGGAACTTATACTTTTATTGATTTTTTAAGTAGAAAAAATACCGGGAAAAAGCTTTCGAGGAAAATGATTAAAATCTATTGTTTCTATGAGTTTATATACTGAAATAGAACTCTTTTTATGATATAAAAAAATGTACATAAATGATGTATTAGTTTCAGCGCCCAATTAAAGCAAAATAGTTTTTTCTGATAGTATTTTAACAACTACAAATGGTTTGTCAACGGACATTATACTTTAATTCTTCATCAAAATGCATTAAAAAAAAGCTTGTTTTCTACTGAAGTGTATCTACACAAAGCTTGTACTCTTCATATAAAACAAAAAAAAATAAACAAAGCTTGTACTATTCATGTAAAACAAAATATATTTAAACAAAGCTTGTACTCTTCATGTAAAACAAAATATCAAACAAGGCTGCAAAATACACGTGTTAATAAAGTTAAATATGATCTGATTTTTTTAAATCTGATACTTGCGTGCCTCTTGAGTGATAAAAAAGACATAAATGATTATAAAACCAAATATGCTATACTCGTATCAACGTTTTAATTCTCAACTCGTCATAAAAATTTAAATTTGTTAATAGAGTAGTATTTATTATTAAGCAATGTTTATAGCACAACTAAATGAATTAGTGTCACCCCAATAACAGTGACGCCGTCAACCACAAACTGTTACTTACATTACTTGATGCGCCGTGCCGACACCTTAACTGACTGACGCCGTATAGCCTTATGCCGCACGCCGACACCCATACAGCCTAATGCCCAGCGTGGTTTAGCAAGTGTTTTGTAAGAGCTCTGGCTTATGTAGAAGTACACCGCGTTTGTTCAATTCAATTTATTCGTTATACAATTTATTTCATTCGCAAAATGTTAATCTTAATAAATTATTTGTATAAATTTGAATTCATAATGTATATTTTATATATTAAGTCTTTTATTAGTCAAAATAAATAAACGTTGCTGCTAGATGAATGTTGATGTGTATTTTATTAGTCAAAATAAATAAACGTTGCTGCTAGATGAATGTTGATGTGTATTTTATTAGTCATAATAAATAAACGTTGCTGCTAGATGAATGTTGATGTGTATTTTATTAGTCAAAATAAATAAACGTTGCTGCTAGATGAATGTTGATGTGTATTTTAAGTAACATTTCTTGCGTTTTTGTGATTTCAGATTTTTATTCAGTTGTTCAAAACAATAACAGACCGTTATCTTTTTTTTTAACCTGGCTAGTTTATTGCCATGTGGCAATCTCTTCCAACCCACCAGAAAGATGTTTTTATAGGCCCTTTAATCTTTATACGTATACAAAAATACCTGGTTTATTAAAAATAGGTATAAAAATTAAATCTAGATAGCAGGGAAAGGGGGGCAAGATAAAAGAAGTAAAATAAAAAACCTTTTTTAATTTTTACGGATTTTTTTTTAAAATTTGAACAGATTTTATTTATAAATCACATTATATTGAATAGGCCTACTAAATATGAATGTTGTCTATATTACATAGGTACTTAGACTATGATCGGGGTGGCAACCCGCAACAAGGTATAAATATTTCAGGGGATGACCCCTTTCCTCGACTGTCTTCTCCTCGAGCCTCCTCAGGAACTAGTCTAATAATGGCCATCTCCCGTAGGATCGTTCAGCCATGGGTAGTTGTTAGGACAACGAACGCAGGTTTGCAGGTTGATGGTTTCCCCAGGAACCTCCTTTGATGTCAGTTTGCAGGTGTGTGGTACCCAACAGGCTGGCCTACCCTGGACGGAACACTTCTCCTTCCATGGGTCGAAGTTCTTTGATTCTGAGATCGTTCTTGGATTCTGGATCCATTGAATAACTTGTGTCATTGTGACGAAGTAAACATCATCGTGTTTAGATAAGATTTCATCAATCCAATAAAGGAATGCATCCAAGAACTCTGGATTGTTTTTAAGCCAAGCGGCGTGGAAGTAAAGACCTAATGGAGCACGATTCTTATCGTAATGCCTCTTGAAATTATGATTTAAGAAATCATAGAATTGGTCTCCTGTCAAAATATTAGAACAAGAATCAACCATAGCACATCCTGGAAGATATTCTTCATTTCCAGGGTCTTCCCTCCTGTCAAGCTCGTTCATGACCATTTCCCACACGGCGTGACTGCGGGTTGGGCAAATTTGAAGGTTTCCGTGGCAACGATGGGGCATACGGAAGTACATGGTGTAAGGCCATAGTGGTGGATCTGACAGTGGGGCAGTGATTGTGGAATCGTACAAGAAAGCCTGTTCTTCCATCATGGTGAACTGATTATTGCCTCCTACACGGAGGTATGGAGCCCTCACTCCGACCACACTATTGTCAGTTAAATTTGCGTATTTTTCAGTGATGATCCTCATACCAGCCATTTCCTTAGCCCAGTCATCGACTGTGGCGTTGCTCCAGAAGCGCTCATCATCGTTATGTCTATAACAAACAAGAATTTATAAAGTAAAAGTTCTTTACGTCGGAACCACCATTAATCAAAACCTTAACTACCTAACAGAAAAAAAGGTTCTCTGATTTATGAACAATGCATATACTCGTACCATATGTATAAAGTGATTTCTTATTATGTATTATATTATTCTTGATTATATTCTTTCTCGTTTTAGTTTTTTATCCGAAACTGGATTTAAGATGTTAATCACTTGGGAAATAATATTTTAAAACTTACTCGTAGTAATAACATTTTAAAACTTACTCGTAGTAATAACATTTTAAAACTTACTCGTAGTAATAACATTTTAAAACTTACTCGTAGTAATAACATTTTAAAACTAACTCGTAGTAATTAAAATTGTTTCAAAGTTTGAATTCTTTGAAAACAGTAAAAATATTAACATTTTAGAAAATGAGATACTTTTCTTTTTTCTGTAGAAAAGATAATTTTTTAAGTTCGAATACGATACAATAGGCTATCCCTCGCGATTGATTGAGAGTCATCTTGTGAATGGAAGATGCCTATGCGTTAATTATACGCACACTGTTGTACTTCAGGAAGCAAACAACGTTTACAGATAAACTCAAAATTTTCACGGCAAGGATATCAAACTTCCAAGATAATCGACACGTTCAATCTGCTGCAACCTTTCATTAGGCAGATTTTTTAATACAAAACTATTTATTGTAATGCTTAAAAGCACTTAAAAATTAATTATAAAATTAATATCTTCTTTTTCTTCCTATTGGTCTAGGTCGTATGACCTGTTTGTGGCGGTGGGCTGTCCTGGGATGATGACGTCCAGCTGTCCTTCCATCTTTTTAAAATTAATGTAAGCTTCACAAATAATCAGATGTTACATTAAAAAACAGTTTGACAGTGAATTTGCTAGGAATCGAATCTAAGATGCCCGCTTTGCTATCCGTTACACCAACTGAGTTCGATAAAACTCTGAATGAAAAAAAATCATTTTACTTAAAAGAAACAAGTTGAATACTCACGTGATGGAGTGGACAGCGATCTCATGACCTTTACGATGGGTCTCCTGAACTGCAGAGTAATTGCTGTACTTGTGTGACACGAAGAATGTGGCTTTGATGTCGCAGCCGTTGGGATTCTTGCGTTGGCCGTTGAACATCTCTTTGTAAAGCTCGATGTTGTTGTTGTTGATGGCGTCATCGAAGGTTATGGTGATCATTTGAGGAACGTCGTTCGTGGGAAGATCCCCGGGAATTGTGGTACCGTCTTCGGAGCAGAAGCAATCTGGCAGCGTGCATACTGAGGGGTCGCATGGTGGAGCGCGGTTGGGATCGTTGTCGATATCTTTAAAAAATGAAAAAAAAAATGGTAATGCTATAATTCAAGATTTTGAAACGAAAAAAAAAGGTAAATTATGTGGCAGCTTTGTATTACAATTTTATTGTTTACAACACAACTTGATGAGCTTATTGACTTGTATAAATGTAGCGCTTACTACAAAGTAATTTAAACATTCCATATTTTTGATCTTCAATTAATTGATTTTATTTGTGAACATTTTCAGTTATTTTGAAAACTTATATGTATATTAAAGTCTTTATTATAGAATAAAGTTTTATGGTGAGAAAAACGAGACAAAAATCGGTCATAATCAGATATCAAGGCAGTGAGACCTTGGCACAGAATATCTGTCTATTACCTCAACTCACAGAGTTATTAAATTTGACAAACGAGTAAACTGTCTGATAATTTTAATTTATAGTTGTAAAGAAATAAAAAAAAAACGAAAACAATTTTGAAACACATAAAAAATGTTTGAATAATATATTTTAAATTTTGTAATCTGAAATAGTAAATAATTATCGTACAAATAAAGTCACTCAAATGTTTAAATATTTCTTTATAAAAAAATATCACGCAAGCAAGAACGATAAATGCAATAATCCAAACAATTTATCCATGGGTTGTATTTGAATGAATTAAGGACCAAATCTTAAGCTAAAACATCCAAAATACTTATCTAAAGTTTATTAAAACCATGACGTATGGGAGAATATGAAACCAGGTCCCATTGAAACAGTCTGTTTTTAGTCTGTTTAAATTGTTGTGTTCCATACATGTAATTTTACGCTAATGATATCCATTTTTTAGTAAAATAGTTCGTCTTTCTACAATATTCCCAAGCATGACGTTAGTGATTATGTTTGCCTCTTGAAGACGTATAGAAATATTTTCACATATCCTATGACAAACTGTGGTTTCCATAACATAAATGGTGCTAAATACAATGTCTCTTAGCGAAGTTATTCAATATGTTCCTATCGTCAATTCAGATATGGCAACAGAGGCACTATACATAATTCTATTATATTTCTGTTATTCTGTTATTTTGTTTGAATAAAGATAACTTCACATATTATATTATTTGTTTGTATTAATTTCGAAATTGAGTGTAACAACTTTTAAACAAATCTACTGAAAGAAACTTCCGTTAAATAGTTGATAAAACGCATGTCTTCCGATTCGCCGATTTGATTCCCGTTGGTCCTATATTTTTTTGTCAAGAGGTTTCATTGTGTTTTTCACTTAAGGCACTTGTCTGAGGCAATAAACCCAACATGTTCTACTGCATTCAACAAAAGCTTAATATATATAACACAGTCCACCTAACTTTTCACTTAAGGCACTTGTCTGAGGCAATAAACCCAACATGTTCTACTGCATTCAACAAAAGCTTAATAAAATACAGTCCACCTAACTTTTCACTTAAGGCACTTGTCTGAGGCAATAAACCCAACATGTTATACTGCATTCAACAAAAGCTTAATATAATACAGTCCACCTAACTTTTCACTTAAGGCACTTGTCTGAGGCAATAAACCCAACGTGTTCTACTGCATTCAACAAAAGCTTAATATAACACAGTCCACCTAACTTTTTACTTAAGGCACTTGTCTGAGGCAATAAACCCAACATGTTCTACTGCATTCAACAAAAGCTTAATATAATACAGTCCACCTAACTTTTTTTCTTCAATATTATATTCAATAGTATGTTAAATAATTTCCCATGATTACTTTTTTTTGATAGAAACTTACTGAAATCAGTGTATACAGAAAAAAATAAAACCTCAATGGTATATTGGGATAGATGCTGATCTCATACCTGGGATTGCAGGTTCAATTTCCGATGGTATCCAAAAATGGGTTTTAAAAGTTTTTTTTTTACTTAAAACCTTCTAACACATTGTTTAAAAACAAAGCAACTTTATGGTTGGTTAGAATAGATTGCCATATGGTGATAGATCTAAAGATTGTGACGTATACATCGGAACTGTAATACAATAAATGTATCTAGGATCACTTTACAAGTCATGTGTTATCATTATCTCGTCTTATTAAAACTATAAAGGTAAAACATATTAATAAAATCTGATTTCGTACATACTTAAACGTGATTGAAATTATCAAAGAGTCGTTCATGGATATTGAAATAATAATATAATTTAAATGAGATGAGAATATATGTGAAGGTTAAGATAGAAAAAAATGTACTTGATTATAAAACCGCAAGTAACCGAAATAATTTAAATGCTTATTTCGTATACGTGTGTCGTGATATGATAAAAAAATATAAAAAGTAACAGCGCTTTAATTGACTAAGATGATACACAGTTGCGTTTAAAAACGAGGCCTTTACCCATTGTGCTTCGACACTATGAGCAAGAAAAGGAAGATCATCACTTCTACGAAACTCTTTCATCCAGCCCTACCATAATCATGCCCTCAGTTAGATACAGGCAAAAGCCTTACTGGGGACACAACAAATGAAAGGCAACAAACTCAGACCTGTAAAAAAATAGTGTCCACTTTAAATGACCTGTTTCTTATGTTGTTTTTCATACCGTATGTACTAGTATAGTTAAAACCGAAGTCAAGTGCAAAATTGAAGGGTTTTAATAAAATGAGAAACGTATTCTGCGATGATAATCTAAACTTGAAACTTCGACAACGGTTAGTCAAATGCTACGTTTGGTCAGTGTTATTGCATGGAGTGGAATCATGGACCCTCAAAGTTGGTAGTATGAACCGACTGGAAGCATTCGAAATGTGGATGCACCGGAGAATGCTACGGATACCTTGGACGGATATGGTTAGCAACACAAGGGTTCTTCAAAGATCCAAAGTTGATAGAGAGTTGCTGACTAATATTAAAATCCGAAATGTGTCCTATTTGGGTCATGTACTTAGAAGAGCAAAGTACAAATTACAGCACCTGATCATCCAAGGCAAAATAGAGGGTCGAAGAGGTGTTGGCAGGAGGCAAATCTCCTGGCTCCGCAATATACGTGATTGGACTGGTATAAGGAGCGTTGGGGATCTTTTTCGGGCTACCAGGGATAAAGATGCCTACTCTCAGGTGATATTCAACGTTGGGGGGACCTGACATGCACTGGGAAGAAGAAGAATGTACTAGTACACATACAATTACTTATCATGTAAATAAATAAATAATTTATTGACGACCTTAGTGGCCTAGTTAGTAAGACTCCTGTTTTCTGACCCGAGGGCTGCGAATTCAATTCCAATTTTGTTGGAATTCAATTTTCTAAAAAATGCTAGTCTGGTTTTTACTTAAGTTCTCTTAAACATGATTGATTTATTCATTCGTATTAGATTCTTCGACGTATCAAATTAGGTTATGAGGACATATTAAAGGGCATGTTCATGCGGTTACATTGTCTTCAGCTCCATAAATCGAGTGTTTGGGTTAAGAACCACTGAAGTAGGCTCAGAATTTGCAGTTCTTCATCGCATATATTTGCAATATCACCGCGTGTGAAGATACTATAATATTTACACACGTCTAGAATGTGTGTGTTTTGATGTAATTTTTGGAATACCATGGTAATTTATTGTTACATATTTTATCTTTAATGTGAAATTTCACTGAGTTAACACCTTGGATAAAAAAAACTCTATGTTTTTCACAATGCTACCAAACTGCTGCACCAACTCTATGGTCTATCAATTAACACTGATATTTAGGTGAAGTTTGGTTTTAAGGTCTTAGAAACATTAAGTTACAGACCAAGTGCTTTTTAGACCATACACATATACGTATGTTTCAGGTATTTAGCAGAATCAGACACCTGGCACAGTCATCGGTGTTTTGAAGTTATTTTACATATCGTTTTCGAGTTTTTGCTCAAATATGACTTAATAACACTCCTTCACGTATATGCGCATGGCAACATGTGATTTAAAAATTCAATGATTCTACTCACGTTAAAAAAGTTTTTTTATATCTAAAAATGCAAAAAAGCAGAGGAAGAACGCATACATGTTAATCGTTGACATTATATGGTGACAGGAATAACCACATGATCAGTTCAATGTCAACGACTTTTCGACATATATAATTATTTCTATGTATGTTGTTGAACTTCATAAGAAAATGTCAAATGACACACGTAATAAATTTAATGCGTAAATCAATTACATTCCATATTTGTTAAAATAGCAAGTTTTTTAAATAACTTGCAATGCGAAAGACTAGTAATCATGCAAGCAAATGAAACGATGCCAAAGTCTAATTTTTGTTTTTAAAATATGTATTTTTAATATTCTCTGGTCTAAACATAATTGAGATAAGATTTCTATCTTTCGGGCTCGATTCGTGTCTGGTAATAACACTCGCACATGCTAGATGTATACGGGTATTGTTGCCTCTTTACGTAGTACGAACAATGTGAGATAACACACTTCGAGTTCTATGACTACTCCAATGGTTCTTAAGCTGATTACTGTAGCCGAAGACAATGTTATCTCCCAGCCACAGTACTATATGAATGAATGAACACTATTCTGTCCAGAAACGCACAATTCGTTTCCTACTCATTCTTACATATTCTTCTATTTTTCATACTTTATAGAGCTCATTTGAGAAGAGTCTGCTCTCTAGACGGCGCTACCTAATTTTTTCTTTAATTAATATTATTGTTTTAATATGATCTCATCGAAAGAGTGCGTGGTTTTAATGTTGCATAAAAGGCATCTTATAAGAACCAATTAATAAATTTAGATGAAAATAAGATACGAACCGAATTGTCGGAAATCTGACATCTGTAATCTTGTTAGTAAGACACCTGTTTACCAACCAACGGGTTGTAGATTCAATTTCAGATGGAGCCCAGATATTTTATAAAGGATTTATATTGTATTACACATTCATTGTATACAATACAACTAACGGGTTTATTGCTTCATGAAAATTTTATTTAATGAATCAGAAAGTCAGTGCAATTTGTTTAGTAAAATACCTACTGTTTTTTTACTTAACATAATGGTATAATCCTAACTGTTTCAAGGTTTTCATCTCATCATTAGAGGAAAACAAAGAAAATTTTTTGTACTTCCTTGATGTTGAGATGAAAACTTTATAATTGGTAGGTTTATACCGTTATGTTAAGTGGAAAAATAGTGTTTTACTAAACAAATTACAATGACCGAAAGCCTCCACAGTGTTAAGGCGTTAACTATGAATAATATACACCAAAAATGTTTTAAACATAAAGTGTCAACTAAAAACAAGAAGATAAATTAAAAAAAAATCAGGATTTTAGACTGGTTTCACTTAAACATATGTCAGGTGTTTTCTAAAAAATTGGCTTCACTTAAACCTATGTCAGGTGTTTTGTAAGAAATTGGCTTCACTTAAACATATGTCAGGTGTTTTGTAAGAAATTGACTGATGATAGTAGCCCTCTAAGTTATACTGTATACAATAGAAGTGCAATATACAGAAAGTTATGGATCAGAAAAAGGAATAGATGAGAAGAAGACATCCAAACATCATCAACAATAACCTTAAGAGTATCAAGAATCGATTACTTAACCCGATTTCAAATCGATTTCTCGAAATAATTTAAATTTTACGCCAAATATTACACATGACGTGTCGTGGTCGAACAGTCAAAAGGTCACCACTGATCCTGTTAATTTGGTATTTGAAAAGAATTACTCTTCATTAACATATATTAACATTAGCTATAAGCTTGACAAGTTGTGGCTCCAACACCCGTAACACGAGGCGACATTTCTTCTGAGACAGGGTTGTCCGTAACTCAAAGCATTGTTATTGTAATGTTCACATTTAAATATTTTAAACTAATATACAGAATGTTAATCATTCGTATCTTTAAAAAAAACTTGTTTAATTTTTTTTTTAACGAAATTGAATTATTTATTGACAAAATAAAACACATAAGCGCCCTTTACGTGTTACAGTAATAACAGCAAAACTGGGAACCAACAGTAGCAAATAGAGTCAAACGGCGTAGACCTGTTGCTAGTTTTCAGATGCAGAAATAAGTCGAAGACAAGTTTGCAAGTAACGAAAATCCTATATGCAACAGGTTATGGCTTGCGTAGTCATCTCTGGTGGTAACGTATAGCACTCTGCTTTCCTACTTTGTATTGTGCCTTCTATATTATACTTATGATGGGCAATAAAAACAATAACAAAACAAAAGATAATGTATCTTCAAACAAGGACAACAATTCAGGATACATGTATCTTTCAAAGTAACATACTATATAATGCATGAAAATACCAATAACAAGTACAATACAGAAAGTAAAAAAATATCAAATACAATTCATTAACTTCAATCAACAATATAAGATGTCAGTATGAAAAAATACAATCTTTCTCTAGGGCAACGAGAATACAAAATTAAATGATAAATTACAAAAAAAATATACTTAAGATAAAATATAACAACCGGTCTCCCAATCAATATCAAAGATGGAGGAAATGTCGGAGAAGGAACCTCCTAAACTCAATAACATCTATGTTAAAAATATTCATCAAACTAGACACGAGGTCACCCAATTGTTGCGTTCTTACGATTGATAAATTTTAACGTGCGCATTTCCATCAGAACATTTGAATTGTGTTTTAAAAAGTTGATAGAATAACGTTAAAAATTTAGAAGTTTCTTAAATATGGAAGAGTTAAAGGTACGAGTAATGTTGAAAAGAAGAAAACTATTCGGTCACCACAAACGAGGTTGGAGAAGACATGTGGAGAACGCAAGGTAAAGGAGAAAATAATCAAAGAATTAATGTATTAATACAGTGGAGTTGAAAAAAGGTGATATTGAATTGAATAATAAACTAAAAAAATAATATTTGAGGAATCAAGAAATCATTGAATTTTCAATAAAATTTTATATTACAGGTATTTTTAAATTTCATGAATATGTACTATGTGTACAATTCATATCAATGAGTTTTTTTTATAGCACGAGCATTAATTAACAAAAGTTAAAAAAAACACGCGATTTTAAATATTTTCCTTGTACTTAATCCAGTTGAAAAAATCCTTCGAATATCATTTAATACACACGATAGCTATTGTCCTAGTTTCTCGTGAAAAAAATTCATTAAAATATTACATTTTGGTTATTAAAATGCTATGAATTGAATAACTTTAAAATATTATAACTTATATTTATTAATATGTTAAAGTGAATCCAAATAGTAAAATAATATTGCTTCGAAAGAGATTTGTATAAAAAATACACATCTAGTAAACTTTTTCAATACATCATAGGCTTTCAACTAACTATAACAACTTGTGTTATCACTGTTAAAGTAAAAAATGTAATAACAAGAAAGTCAATATAATTAATTAACATTTTATGATAAAGATGTGATGAGTGCGGCTCATCCACCTTAAATGTACCGGCAGAAGAATCAATCAATCGATTTTTAAAGAACTTGAGATAGGGGCATATTTTTTCAGCTGTTTGAACGATACTCTAAATACATGGTGGGAAAACAACATCTTTGTGTGATGAATTCTGGCAGGAAGTGTGAACGTCACAAGGAACATAAGCCAAGCACCCATTTGATGGAGTGAAAAAGCTGCGAGGTGCTCATTTCTAAAAGTGTTTTCTTGCATACGGCAAGAGATCGCTTGTACTGGATAAAGATAGTTGATGACCATGGTGATAACGATCCTCCGAATTGAGGAAACGACCAAGATTACATACACACATACATACATACCATCACGCGACTTACTTGTCGGTATAGGCAGATATGATAGAGCTCCAGGCTTTCCTATCTCGACACTTATCCTACGCCTCCTCTACATCCCTACAACTCTTACGATTTCTGTGAATTTCTACGTTCCTTTCTTTCAAAATATCATTAACTTAATTCAATCATTATATTTTTACTCTTTCTCTTTCACGCCTTTTACTCACATGTGCATTATATATCTATTTTGTTAGTATTTCTTTATTAATTCGTTCTTTATGCTCAAATCATCTCAGATTGCTCTTTTTTATCTTACTTAACACATCAACCTTAAGTTCACTTTCATCCCTTATCACTCCATTCCAAATTCTGTCATCCACTATCACCACATGTATTCATAAGTCCAATAAGATATGATAAAACCGATGTTAAGAGGATTTGACGTTCCAAGTGATTAAGCTTGGAAATATTTGACAATCGATCTATGAGTAAAACGTAATATTCACTGTAGATGTCAAAGATTTGACATTTAGTAAATATATTTGTTTGATAGGAAAAATAATAAATTATAATGTATTAAATTAAGTTTTTATTTTGAAAGCATCAAGTTATTTTTTTCCAAATAAAAAAATGTTTAGTAAATAATTTAAATTAAGCCATATGCATTAGGTACATAAAAGGAATTTCTGCGCACTGCCAGTAAACATGTTAATTACACCTGAACTTGTAATTCTAATAAACGAAACAGGTTAAATACATAAAAAAAATGTATAAAACAAGATAACAAAATCCAAGGTTTTTAGTTTTTATGTCATTAAGAATGTCAATTCAATGCAAACGAAATCTTATTGAAGCAAAAAACTGTTTATTCTCTGTGTTATAAATAATACTTCGTTTCAATGGTATAACTTCAAAACAAATTATTTGTATAACAATAATATTAATTGTTTTTGGTTAATAGCTGTTGTTTGGAATGGAGAAGTTTTTTAAACTTATGATATATGTTGGACGCATCTTCTTTGTATTGTCAAATAAGATTTGACGTCTTACAATAATTCGGGTAGATAACAAACTTGTGCCAGTTAAGATAACAAACTTTAAGCAGTTAAGAAAAAAATGTTCGAGTCCTTTTGATTAATTTTAATGTAAAATTAGCCATATACTAGCCACATGATTTCCAAGATTATTTTATTCATTTTATAAAATTCTAGGATAGTAATTTGCTTTCTGTACCAGCGCTCATCACATTTTTGATATTTATTTTGCGTAGTTTGTATTACAATTTACTCGTATAAGCTCAAATACTGCATTTGAAAATATTTTTATTATGTTTAATATAATTAAGTTTATGCCTTTGATAAATTTCGTCTAAAAGTACTCAGGATATTTTATATTTTTTTAAACAATTTTCACATTGTTTAAGTTTAATAAAAATCAAAACTTCAATTTTATGTGATTAGAAAATAAAAATTGCAAATAAAACTGGTTTAGCAGTTATCACGAGTGGAAAAGTCAAGTTTTACTTTGTAAACCGCTTCAAATTTGGTAAGTTTATAGGAGGTTTTTCAAGTAACTTGATATTTTACAAAATGTGTGCATTTTGCAACGTTACTAATTTAAAAAAAATCATAATATTAGTATTGACAAAAGTACACAAAAATGTAATCTACATAAACAACACATTTATCTAATAGCCGCATCTTTTTTAATATCTAATAGTATTGCTAAATGTTATGATTTTTTTTAAATGAACATTTTATAGTTAAATTGAATACTATCATTTATCAAGTTAAAAATGTCATATCGTTTTAATAACCAATAAAAATTGAACTTTCCAACTCCCTTACAAAAAATCCCTTACAAAAGTTTGTACAATCTGTATTTTATATTCGTTCCAAGATTTTGAGTTAAAATTTTGAAAATGCACTCAACAAAATTTTTAATATATTTTATTTTTTTCTTTATTTGTGCTGGTATATTAAAAGTAGGAAACATCGTAGTACATTATTTATTCTTGACAAAATAAGATGCAGATTTTTATTGCATGACTTTTCTTAAGTACGATCGTCAGTTAACGTTTTGGAATCGTTCGCCCTTGAAATCATTCATGAAACGGAACAGACACAAAATGCATATTAAATAGTTTGCAATCGCAAAGTGCATATAAATAAAAGTTGGTGATAAGTGACATTGAATTTTTTTTGTTCAATATCTTTCGCCTTTTAATAGAATATTGCGTCTTACTCCGAATGATTTAAAAAAAATATAATAACCGAATTATTAATAATTTTTTGAGTTATCCAATTTTTTTAGTTATCCAATTCGCTGTATCCAAAGTTGTATTGTTTATTTATTTAAATTGTATTAACTTATTGCTACGCGGTAATCTTTTTTAACCAACAAGACAAACAGTAACTAGAAGAAGTTACATGGTCCAAAAAATACACAAATTATTATTTATTTGTACAAATTTCATGAACAATATAAATAACAAAAAATATAAGGAAATATCATCAATCAAAGGTAAAAATAAGGGATGGAGAAAATAAATCGAAAATTGTGAATCAAACAATTACTACATCACTGTCTTGAAATTAAAAGTTTTTTCAGTCGCTTTTTAAAATATGACGATGACGGAGAGAGTCTAACATTGTTGGTAACTGATTCCAGAGTTTTACTAGATGGACAGTAAAGGACGACGTAAAAAAAAAAAGGTGAACTGGGAAATACGATAAATAATACCTGCTTGAGGGCTGTTGGATTGCTGGCAAAATTTACCGTTTTGATGATTGAAAATGACTTTTTATAACAAATCCATGCATAATCTGTAATTACAAATGTATTTTGCAACAAACACGGAAGTATTATATATTTCTTTATGAATGGAAACATCGCAGATCTGTTTGAATGAAACGCATTTCCTGATTGATGAATTTACAATTGAGGTTCCATGGTAGTACTTTATCATACATACTCGTATTTTGAGAACTCATTACCCTGACAGACCCACGATAACCGCGATGATGCCAAACCATCAAAGAAAAGAGGATTACGAAGAAACAAAATGTTCTAAAATTTTAACCTGTGTGGACTTCTGTGATCAAGTGACAGAGTGCTTGTCTTTCAGCCAGGAGTATAAGGTTTGATTTCCTATGGTACCAGTGAGTGTCTTACATTATTTCCCATTCATGTCATTTAATTTGTTTTTGATTACATGTTTATCATTGATGATGATTATTCGTGTCGTGTAAAACATTGCTTTTAATTTCCAGAATAATTCCAACAGTTCAACATTTGTATTTATGGACAATTCAATGATGATTCTGCGTTTAGTACTTTCGAAAACGGCTCCAACGCGGGTCTGCGCGAGTAGACCGACCGGTTTCGGGGCCCAGGGCCTTGAGAGAGACCCGTGGCGGGCCTGCGAGCCTGCGGGCTTGCGGACCTGTGGGGCTGCGACAGTGAGAGTGAGAGCCCCTCATACCACTTTCGCTCGCCGCTGACCGTGAGCAATCAAATTGATCACTGATCACTTCTGGCACAATTCCAACAAATGTAGGCGAATATAAAGTACAGAGATTTAGAACACTTCTTCTATGGAGAAAATAAGTATTTATATAACAGGAAAAGAAAGTACGGTACATGTGTGTTATAAAAAATTAGAGCAAGTAGAAGAATGCTGCTATTTAGGTAGTATTTACTCAGAGTATGATGAGTGACGAGGGATATCGAACGGTGTGTAGTGATAGGAAACAAAGTCAAAATGGGGCACTCAAACAAATATACTTAACCAGATCAAAATCTGCTAAGATATTAGTATTTTAGTCTTCGGTAGTACTTTAGATCAAAATCTGCTAAGATATTAGTATTTTAGTCTTCGGTAGTATTAACGCCTATATACAGAGCGCGATTGACGACTTGAGAGAGAGAATGAGTCACAGAGAAGGTGTAAAGATACACGGGCAAAAGGTGGATATGATAAGGTTCGCTGACGATATTGCTATGGTTGCTGAAAGTGAAGAGGAACTACAAGAGGCCTTAACAACTATGGAAAGCATTCTTCAAAATAACTACAGTATGAAGATAAATAAAGACAAAACAAAGCTGCTGACTGTAGGCCGAGCGCAACACCAGATGAGAATAGTGATGTCGGGTAAACCACTAAAGAACACCAAGGAGTTTGTCTACCTCGGGAGCAAAATAACATGGGACGGTCGGTCCAAGAGCGAGGTCGACAGCCGTATACATCAGGCTAGACTTGCATTTAATAAAAGGTCGAAAATAATAGAATCAAATAATATAGACCTAAAACTGAGAATACTCCTCATCAAGACCTATGTATGGAGTATCTTGATGTACGGCTGCGAGACATGGTGCCTATCCAAAAGAGATAGACGAAGACTAGAGGCTTTTGAGATGTGGTTCTATAGAAGACTATTAGGAATTTCCTGGAGAGACCGCATCACAAATGAAGAGGTTCTCCAACGAATCGAAGGAGGAAGGCACCTGCTCAGGATCCTGTCCGAAAGGCGTGCAAGATGGATCGGTCATATAATACGACAAGAGGGCCTCTTGCATGCCATAATGGAGGGTATGACTGAGGGGACAAACTCTAGGGGACGCCCACGCCGAGAGTACCTGGAGGACCTGTTGGTGGACGTGCGCTGCTCAACATATACAGATTTAAAAAGAGCCGCACAGAACAGGGGGGAATGGAGGAGAAGAGTTGAAATTGCTGCAAACCAGTCTTAGGACTGCAACCACGGAGGAAGAGTACTTTAGTACCAACTTTGACTAATGAGAGTGGAACGTGGACGTAGAAAAGGACTGAAACGAGTCAAACGAATGCTTTAGAAATGCATGAACTTAGAAGAATACATAGATGACAGAATATGGAATGAAGTGATTAGAGAAGAAGGTGAATTTGAGGCTGGCGTATTAATTAAGTTGTACAAGAGCACTCTGAGATGATTTGAGTACATGGAACGATTTAATGACGAAATACACTAACAAGACAGACATACAGTCGAAACGTGAGTGGAAGGAATGGTATAGTTGGATAAAGGAAATTACGAGTATATTTAAAAAAATCAGAGAAATTGTAGGATTTGTATAAGGTGAATGGATGTGGAAGAGGCGAAATATATATGTCGAGATAGGAAAGTTTGGCTCTCTGTCCTAGTAGGGAAACGGCTTGATGTATACGTTTATGTATTTTATAATATATTAAATCTTATTAGAATAAGGAATATTATTTAATTAAAGTGACATCATACTTAAAAAAAATAAAAGTCGTTTTGTTAACCAAATAATCATTTCTAACGGGAAATGTAATATCAGGAGGTTGAATAAATAAACACCTGACATTACCAAGGAAAATAACTTTTACATGTGATTTTTTTAATTGTTTTAAGCTTTATTTAAAATTTGGTGACCTTCAATTAACCTGTTTGAAAAACAAGATTTTTTTTGTTGGATTAATATTTGTCATGGAAGTGATTGATCAAATCAATTACTTCGATTTGTAATAATAAAATAATTGCAGGTAAAAAAATATATTTAACGTTGTTTGAAATGTATTTTAATTATATAATCAACACTTTTGTATGTAAATGTGATAGTTAGCTCTAAAAAATATAAGATACAAATTTTAATTGAGGTTTTGGAGTCTTAAAAGTTAAGCTTGAAATTAATAATACGAGTACTAGGCAAGTTAGTATTTTAAAAAGTATTAAAATTATTTTTTCAAGTGCGTAATAATAAATGTCGGTGACTGTAGTCTAACAGTTTGCATTCACGTTGAGCAAGCGAGTGCCCTAGATTTAATTCCTGGCGGATTCACTTCCGTACTGGTTTTATTCTTAGACCGTTTTATATCTTAATTTATGTTTTTATGTTGCTCATATGCTGCGTATCATAAATTTTTATAATACTTTTAAGCAACACAAAATAACGATATATATAAGAAAACCTTTGTCTAACGAAAGACTGCAACAGATTGCCTTGAAATAATTATGTCCTTGCCATCCTAACTTTTAGTTTGATCTGTCAAGACTGCATGCTTGCTAAAGTGCAACATATTGTACCTAATAAATCAATACACTCACATGTGTCTATCATTCGTAAGATGACGGTCACGAAGAATAGTCTATTGTATCGTATTATAATTATTATCGGCATTCATTGTCTAGTAGTTAACATTCACGCTAAGCAAGCAGGAGCGACAGATTCGATTCCTGGTAGATTAATTTCCGGGATGGTTTTACTTTTAGAAGATTTTACATCTGAATTTATGTTTTCTTCTGAAGATTCCGAGGAATGTCATCTTATAATAAATTAAAGACTAAAAAGAAATTATGTGCATAACAGTTTTATTGGAGTTAATTTGTTTAGAATAAAAAAGTAAATTTTTTAAAAAAATTATCGTAAAAGATCATGCAATCTCTCTTATTAAGTAGTCAGCAAAAATGTATCTACAAATTTCTTTCGAGACCTATCCCTTTTTGTTTCTGTTACATTTATAAATCACGTCATGAAAAATTTTACATCAATCTTGTTTCTCACTTGACCTTTTTTTTAAATTTGGTTTAGGTGATTCAAGCACCTTTTTCTTAATCTAATAATTTCACGCACAAAACAGACTTCTGACTTGTAATTTCTTTTAGTTCTTCATTTATTCTTTACCTGCTTCACAAGTTCATATCATCTTAACTTTTATTTTATCATCTAATCATATTTATTTGAACAGTGCAAAAATGCTGTCTTCATTTATTTTTCTTCATACGTTGACTTAGCTGGAATCATCACAGCATACTTTCATTTTTCTTCTGCAAGTCCAATTTTCTCTCCAATACTTTAAAGTGAGTATCACTAAACTATTGTGTAATGTCACTTTTTTTTTATTTGCATATTACGTTAAATGTTTTATTTACTATTTTTGTCTGTTGCAACTGTCCTTTTAATATTCCTATCGCATACCAATTACATAACATCTCCACGTGTCCTGGTTTTCTGAGCTGGTCCATTCTTTAAAACACTTCTAACCACATATATTTTTAAAGCATTATCTTCGATTTTTCTACATTATTTTTCCAAATTTCAATCAAGAATATTACTTTAAACAAATATTGTTTTTTATATTGAGTTATAACAAATTATTTTATAAATTATTATTTAGAAAATAACACGAAAATGTTAAACGACGATCTCCATAGTCTAATTGGTAAAACGTTTCTCTTAGAATCTAGAAGTTATGGGTTTGATTCCTGCTGATACCTTATATTATTAGAAAGGGTTTCTTCCAGTTCGGTTTTCACTTCAAGACCAGTAAACATATTGTTAAAAGTTGCCACTTGGAAATATAGTGCCTAACAGGCGTGATGACATGTTTTTTAATGGTTTTATACAAGTTTTAGAACAAATAATTTGCCAAACTGCCTAACAGTTTTTGGGCAATGAGTTTGACCACTTCAAAAAAACTATAAAATTTTTATTTATAGTTAAGGCTTTAACATTGTGGAGGTTTAAAGACATTGTAATTTGTTTTATCAAACACTGTTTATTCAACTTTTTTTGTAACGGTATAACCCTACCGGTTTCAAGGCTTTCATCTCATCATCAGGAAAGCACTTGAGAGTCTTCTTTGTGCTCCCCTGATGATGAGGTGAAAGCCTTGAAACCGGTAAGGTTATCCGTTACAACAAGTAGAATAAACAGTGCTTGATAAAACAAATTACAAATATAACATTTTTCATACAAAAAATCATGAACACAAACTATGTAAAAATTAACAAAGTTCAAATAAAAAATGAAATAAAATCGATAAGTGATCTCTAAAATTGATAGGTGATCTCTAAAATCGATAGGTGATCTCTAAAATCGATAGGTGATCTATAAAATCGATAGGTGATCTCTAAAATTAATAGGTGATCTCTAAAATCGATAGGTGATCTATAAAATCGATAGGTGATCTCTAAAATCGATAGGTGATCTCTTAAGTCGATAGGTGATCTCTAAAATCCACAATAATATAAATAACTAGATTAGCAATAGAGTAAATTATTTCTTAATTGAAGATTTCTTCCCATACGTTCAAGGGTGTCTCATGTCCCTTTTTCATTCTTTGGTTCCATATGAATACACTTTTTTGATATCTAGTATGTACTCGTATATTTAAAAAAAAATGATGACTCTTTGAAAATGGTGAGTTTACGAAATAGTTCTTATGTCTATTAGTTTTAATGCAGTATTTTAAATAATGAAACAAGATTAATCAAAGTTATTTTCTTCATCTCAATATTCAAATTCTTTTGAACAAAAAAAACTTTATTACGAAACATCTATTTTTGAAGAAAGTTGTCGTGGTATTTCATTGGTTAAAACACATTGGTATTTTCTTTTAATAATATGTTCGTGTTAATTATTCAGCTATTGACGTTGAAGGATTTCAATAATAATCGACTATCTCCATTACTATTCTTGTAATGTAAATAGTTACACTAATTTCATGCACAGGAGATAGGACGGTGACATTACAAAGGCACTCCTTAAAGGAATTAAAATTCTGAGTGCATAACTCACATGTACAATTCTATCATACTCTGGCCAAGTCATATCATATTCATAGTCAGTTTTGGTCAGTCAATGAATGTATTCTTGGAATAAATTTCATTGTCAACCAGAATCGATCCACTGCTGGATGAAGGTCTTCCCAAGTTGACTCCGAATAGTTCAATTTTTTGCTCGTTGGTGCCATGTGATGCTGTCATGCTACCTGATTTAATTTATCCAGCGTACCTTCGATCTTCTTCTGGTTCTCTTAATGCCTCTTAGTTACCATTGAATTATTTCGGACATCCATCGGGAATTTAACATTCTGGATATGTGTCCTGCCCATTGCCACTTCATTTTATTGCACAGCTTTATTACGTCTTCTACCTTTGTTATGTTGCGAATCCAGGTGTTTCGTTTACGGTCTGTTTTAGTATATACCAAAATGCATCTCTCCATGCTCCTTTGTGCGGGCTGGATCTTTTGTGTGTTCTTTGCAATAAGCGTCCATGTCTCACAGTCATACGTTAGTACTGGGATAATACACTGATTGTAGACCTTTTACTTCAAATATATTGGGAGATTACTTTTTAAGATGCTAGTTTTGTCCTTCGTGCTATTTTCTCAGATGTGCCACCTACAAGGGAAATAAGTTGGTCCAAATACACATTCCTGGACAGCAAACAGTCATCCTGTGTTACCATATAAACTCTTTTACCAGAGTGGTAAGGTTTTTTTAGTTTTGGCATAATCGGAAACTGAGCATGTAATCCCTGGGTTGAAATCAAGTGTCAAATCAACAAGGCAACGGAATTCATTATTTAAAATCTCGATAACATATTGAGAGCTGGTTGAAAGAGACTGGCCACTCGGAAATAAATCTGCCAAGTTGTACTGTATACAACGAAAGTATAATAAAATAAGTAAAAACCCATTAGTATATTTTTAGGTTAAAGCTTCAAGATAGTTTTCGATAGTGCGACATTATTTGAAAAACGAGTTAAAATTTAACGATTTAATATTGGAGATGGAATTTTAAAAGGATTTAAAAGTTACAAAACATTCTTGTACCCATTACTAAGTCATAAACTTTAAACTGTGATAACCTTATAAAGTATAAAGTCGTGTTTAATATTAAATTACCGATATCTTAAATATTTCAATCCGCAATAAATATTTTAATGACTATTTTATGAATAAAACTACAAATGATCTCCATTAAATACCAAGGGTAAAAAAAATACTTCAATAAAATTCTAAATTACCTAATATTTTGTGCATACTACGAGAACTCGTAGAACAAAAGCATAAACTTTTTAATTAGAAGTAAAAATATTTTTAAGAAGTTCAAATAACTTAATATTACTATTCTAGATGATTTAACGACCTCAGTGGTTTAGTTGGTAAGACCCTTCTCTTTCAGCCCGGGGTTGTGGGTTTGATTTTCGGTGAATCCCAGTTTTTCCAAGAATTCTAGTCTTGTTTTCACTTAAGGCCTGTTAAATATTGTTTGTTGACATGTGTGAAAATAAGTCCACCTAGATGTACTGTATGTAACGAAAGTGTGATACAATATTTGTAAAGCGCTGTCTTGTTATAAAATATTTAGCACTTATTAAAATATATAATGACTTCTATGGAAATCAATAAATATTAAATTTGAACATCACGATCCACTGACTACATTTTTTTGTTTAGTATTTTATAAAATGTGACTTTTTTGCTCGATATTTTAAACAACTTATATAATATGTTTTATACCACTAAGAACCAAAAGTTTCTGGATTAAACATATTAGAGCGTATGAGTATATGTACAGATACCACGTGTACTAATTGACTAAGATAAAAACATTGTAGTTAAATAGATAAACACTGCAGTTGGTGAAGTATTATGCGTCATTAATACACAAATTATATGATGCATAAAAACAAAACACCGAGGAAAACTGTTACGAGGTGTGATATTATTACACGAAGATACGCCGGTGCACACTTCTGTTGCAGTTCTGACTGCCATTCAACACGATGGTTTCCAAGAACTCACTTTATAGTCCCTAGTAATTATTTTCAATTTCGAAAACTTTGAAAAAAATAATCAACGAAGAAGTGATCTCTGCAGTGATAAACTATTTTGGAAAAAAAAATCATCGTTTTAAAAAATGTATTGAACTACAGGGAAACATATCTATGGCGTTTTGGTAAAGAGGTACAAGTCATCAATGACTTATTTGTCAGTTTGAAGTTTTGCAACACTTGTATTCCTGAAATACAGACCTAAGGTAAATTTTAAAGGTAAACTTTGAATACTTAAATAATTTATGTATTCAAAGTTTACCTTTAAAATTTACCTTAGGTCTGTATTTCAGGAATACAAGTGTTGCAAAACTTCAAACTGACAAATAAGTAATTGATGACTTGTACATCTTTACCAAAATGCCATAGATATTGTTTCATCATGTCACTTTTTTACTACATATAGTATTTGCATGTAAACCTGTAATCAAAGTGTTTAAAAATATATTTTGTTTCAATCCTATTGTAATCAGAATTGAAAATTTAAAAAACCCGATTGGAACCAGAAACTGAAAGTTTCAATTATCCGATCGGAGTCAAGAGTCACAGCATATGTGACGTGAGGTTTAGAATGAATATTATGCAAAAAGCCCTTGATCTGTTCGCCCTCTCTGCCGTCGACTAGAATGGCATTTAAGTGTGCGCTCGGTATGGGAGGAGAAATGAATAATATACAAGTCTATGAAAAATACTCGCCCGACTGAGGCTGAGGAAAATAACAATGAGGTGATTGTGCTGTCTTAAATCAGAGGTCGGCAAACTTTAAAGTAACACAACGATGTAAGAAAATATTGGTTTATGTAACGTATTGGAAACGTGGACCCTAAAATTAATGGAATGAATCAATGTTAACTTTCTTCAGATGTGATGCTGAATACGATATCTCAAAATACCTTTTGTAGCATACAAATAGCGTGATGTTATGAAGCATAAACGGCATGTGGAATCTTGTCACTCTCCAATACGTTGGTCCAATACCTAGTTAAGATAGTGAAAAATTACTCAAATCAAGAACACCACCACCTTTTCCTTTGATTGATGGTATCTCATTTTTTCTTCAATATGTTTATTAAATTTCATGAATATGAATAATATTTTGAATATATTTTGCGACCATATAACTTGCTTTATTTACTTTTGTCTGGTTGGTTGAAAGAGATTACCACCAGGTCATTAATCCACCAGATTGTATTTACAATGAAGTATTAAATAAATTCATAAAATAAAAACGGTCTAAGAGCAGCCCTTAACCAAAGTACGAGTATGTTAATAATTTATTCCACATAGGCATGCCCATTTTGAAAACGTTTGGCAAGCAAGAAATGAAGGAACTATCAAAGTGATGTACTCGAATATTTTAAGTAAGTGACTTATTGTAGTTGCCTAGTATTTATTTAAAAATATAATAAAAAATGTTAGTACTTATTTAAAAATACAATAAAAAATGTAAAACATAAGCTTTGTTATTGTAAAAAAACTTTTATTGTTTTGTTTTCAATAATTGACTGAAAATAAATGATAACATTAGCTCTTAAATTTAATTTCTTTAAAAACTCCTCCAAGAATACAATGTTTTTTGCCAAAAATCGGTTCATTAAAATATTAGAAAATAGTTATAATATTTCTGATTTAAGAGTTACATTTGACTGTAAAATTGATTCGCGATGGACTGTTTGTCAACCCCTGCCCAAGACAATAACTGAACATTGCAAAGACTGAGCACTGAACATTCCAACAGTCTCTTTGAGTAATCATTAACCATTCATTCAGCCAGTTTTTCCTTAGTTACTTGGCATTGACTACTGAATATTTAGTTGAAATTAACGTCAACACAATCTATGAGTTTGATTGAGGAAGAATAACATTTTTGCAGCCTTATCTTGATTCTATTTATTATAATTGCAGTATTTTACGTAATATTTTTTTATGAATGTATATCAAAATTACAAGGTGTTTTTTTTCGATTGTTTAGAAGTGAAGTATCAGGAGTTTATTCATCGTCATCGTTCTTACCTTTATCTTATTTATTTAGGGTTTGCGAGACGAGTTGCCTCTTTTTTAGCGCGCTATACCCAAGACCATCTACGGACTCATGTTCAGCTCTCTCATGTCATGGTGGATGCTATTCATCTACTGATTTTCAGGGTGACCTTCTATTTCCAGAGACTTCTATTACAAGTATCTATTATACTTTCTCACGTCTTTATTAGTATCCTAAAGGAATACCTCGAGAAAGCTTTCGATCTAAAACAGATATCTTATTATATACTTTTTTTTGTAAAATCCAAGAAAACATCTATTTGAGTTAAAAATTAAATATCAGTACCTGCAAGAATAAACAGGCCATTTTTGAGAACCCTTAAAAAGAATTTGTTCTGTAAACGGTGCTATATAAGTTGTCCTTTTATTATTTTTACTGTCCAAGAGTTGGATATAACATATTAGGAACTTATTATCTTTGTGTATTTATTGTTATTAATCTAATGTTTTAGTACTACAAACTTAAAAATACATTTAAAACAATAGTAATGAAAAACTATTATTAAAAATTAATAAATAAATAGCAATATTGCAAAAAGCCTTTGCATATATCTTTAGGCAATAAGAACCTAACAAAATTAAAATAACATTTTTTAATTATTCAAGTCGCAAGATAAAAAAAGTCCTTCGTGAAAGTTGTGTTTTTTTTGGATTTTTATTAAACTTTCGTTGTATGCAATATACGCTTGCGAGTTTATTGTCATGTGGCAATACCTTTTAAGTAAACAGGTTGAAAACCTTTTGTAAAAAAGCTACTTTAAAAGTATATTTACTGCGTTTGCGAGTCTTTTTCTGACGTAACGTTGGATTTTAAGTCTGTCAACATAACTATTATTTTCCCACTCTCCGTGTGTCGTCACCGGATGAGTCTCTTTGGGCAGTTCATTTTTCGTCACCAAATGAAGATTTCAATGTTTCAGTGCAGATCAGGAGGAGTAGGGACTTACTTTGTCTAGATTGCACATAGGATCGTGTAGGGATCAAATCGAACTGAATTGTAAAAAATTGAATCCACGGGACATCGAACCCGTAGCTGTTACCGGGCTGGAAGACAGGTGTCGAATCAACTATACCATTTGGTCGTCATATGATGATATTGCTAATGAAAACATTTGTCAATCAAATTAGCTGTCCTACCAAGATTAACAAACGATGTCTACTAACACAGCCTTCAAATTTAGTGCTATAGTGGTAAAAAACTTTCACGGTCAGACGTGTTAATTTTTTAGTTTTCAATTTCTAAAACCTGATTCAAATCTGGTTGCTAGCCAAATTTGTGTCAGGTTTGACTAAAGATGCATTACCTTACTTTTATATATCACCAAATATGTGGCTTAATTAATTATACTGTTATAAAAAAACTAAATTAATACTAGTATCAATAAATTTCTACTTGTCGCTTATATTAGTTACTTCTTCAATGAAATTAAACATTTTCTGTAAAGTAAAAATAAATTCTTGAATTTGAAGCCAGATGTGTTGAGTAAGATGAAGAAAGGCGTTCTGAGATAGTTTGGGATGAAGTGTAACGTGGATGTGAAAAAATAGTGAAACGAGTCGAATAAATTAAGAATTCACGGGGGGGGCAACGTATAACAGAATACAGATTGAAGTGGTTAGGGAATGAAGTAATAAAGTGTTAAGTAAGATGAAGAAAATCATTCTGAGATAGTTTGGGTATGAAGAGCAAGTGATAGAAGAAGACGTAGAAAACATGGTTTGGGTATGAAGAGCAAGTGATAGAAGAAGACGTAGAAAACATGGTTTGGGTATGAAGAGCAAGTGATAGAAGAAGACGTAGAAAACATGGTTTGGGTATGAAGAGCAAGTGATAGAAGAAGACGTAGAAAACATGGTTTGGGTATGAAGAGCAAGTGATAGAAGAAGACGTAGAAAACATGGTTTGGCTATGAAGAGCAAGTGATAGAAGAATACGTAGAAAACATGGTTTGGGTATGAAGAGCAAGTGATAGAAGAAGACGTAGAAAACATGGTTTGGGTATGAAGAGCAAGTGATAGAAGAAGACGTAGAAAACATGGTTTGGGTATGAAGAACAAGTGATAGAAGAAGACGTAGAAAACATGGTTTGGGTATGAAGAGCAAGTGATAGAAGAAGACGTAGAAAACATGGTTTGGGTATGAAGAACAAGTGATAGAAGAAGACGTAGAAAACATGGTTTGGGTATGAAGAGCCAGTGATAGAAGAAGACGTAGAAAACATGGTTTGGGTATGAAGAGCAAGTGATAGAAGAAGACGTAGAAAACATGGTTTGGGTATGAAGAACAAGTGATAGAAGAAGACGTAGAAAACATGGTTTGGGTATGAAGAGCCAGTGATAGAAGAAGACGTAGAAAACATGGTTTGGGTATGAAGAACAAGTGATAGAAGAAGACGTAGAAAACATGGTTTGGGTATGAAGAGCAAGTGATAGAAGAAGACGTAGAAAACATGGTTTGGGTATGAAGAGCCAGTGATAGAAGAAGACGTAGAAAACATGGTTTGGCTATGAAGAGCAAGTGATAGAAGAAGACGTAGAAAACATGGTTTGGGTATGAAGAGCCAGTGATAGAAGAAGACGTAGAAAACATGGTTTGGCTATGAAGAGCAAGTGATAGAAGAAGACGTAGAAAACATGGTTTGGGTATGAAGAGCCAGTGATAGAAGAAGACGTAGAAAACATGGTTTGGGTATGAAGAGCCAGTGATAGAAGAAGACGTAGAACACATGGTTTGGGTATGAAGAGCAAGTGATAGAAGAAGACGTAGAAAACATGGTTTGGGTATGAAGAGCCAGTGATAGAAGAAGACGTAGAAAACATGGTTTGGGTATGAAGAGCCAGTGATAGAAGAAGACGTAGAACACATGGTTTGGGTATGAAGAGCAAGTGATAGAAGAAGACGTAGAAAACATGGTTTGGGTATGAAGAGCCAGTGATAGAAGAAGACGTAGAACACATGGTTTGGGTATGAAGAGCAAGTGATAGAAGAAGAAGTAGAAAACAAATATATAGTGCAAACATTATGTGAATGGTAAAGGAAGAACAAAGAAAGTATTGTTGGATCAAGTGAATGATATTTTGGAAACTTAAAAAGGTGAAAGAGTAGTATGAGAAAGTTTATGTAAGTAGAAGAGGTAAAGTATGTGTGTCGACATAGGAAAATCTGGCGCTCTGTTATATTTGCGTACCCCGACAGTGAAATAGTTTGATGGTATGTATGAATGTAAGTCTTAAATATTTGTATATTGTAATTTAATTTATTTAACACTATTTATTCCACTTTATGCAACGGTATAACCCTACCGGTCTTAAGGTTTTCACACCTCATCATTAGGGAAGCCCAAAAAGTTTGTGATAAAATAAATTACAATGTCTCTAAACCTCCACTATTTTAATGCCTTAAATATAAATAATATATTTGTATATTGTTTCATTTGATTTTTTCAACCGTGAGTTCTTGGTTGTATATCATAATGGATATAACATATTTATTTGTTATTTAAGCCACAACCGTGTTTTATTCTAATATCATTTACAAAACAACCCTTTCCGACACTAGATACAGGCTCTTAATCACAAAAACTCTACTCAACAAATTGCTCGTGTATCAACACCGATGACCTCCGACCCCACTCCGTGGTTTAGTTGGTGAGACACTTGTCTTCCTTTCCGGATGTTGCAGGCTCGAATTCAGTTGATGCACATTTTTTTAAACGATACCATTCCTATTTTCACTTCTGGCCTCTTTCAATAATAATACTTCTTGAAACACAAGACGAAGGGTGCGGATGTTGACCATAGAATAAGTGTAGGATGGATGAAATTTATATCGGTAACAGGAGTCTTGTGTGACCCAAAAATGCCTATAAAACTGAAAGGAAAGGTATACCAGACTATCGTTAGATCCGTAATTATGTATGGCTCAGAATGCTGGACTATGTACAGCTCCTACTCTAGGCAATTTGAAACAGCAGAAATGCGAATGCTTAGGTGGTCGGCAGGAGTATCACTGAAAGATAAAATTAAGAGCTTACGCATTCGTGGTTGCCTGGGAGTCACTGACATACATAGTAAGCGCGAAGAGTGACAGCTGAGATGGTATGGGCACATAAGACGGAGACCACCAGACCATAATGTAAATCAGGCAAATGTATGTGGATCTTCCTCGACAGCCGTCCAGAAAAAGACTAAAAGAGCTCCTGGATGACTCAATGCTCCGAAATCCTGCAGAGAAACGGCCTAGATGAAAGCGACACCCAGAACCGAAGAATATACAGCCTGAGAACGAGAAGAGCTGACCCCAATAGCCTACCTAGGCAATGAGTTGGGACAGTGCCAGGAAGAATAAAAGAGAAGACTTCAGGCCTCTTTAACATTTGGTCGGTTGTAAGGGATTTAATATGACAATAAAACAGCCCGATTGTACAGTGTACAACATAACCTCAACATAATACAATACAACCTATTTTTAAATTTCATTGTATACAGTTAAAAAATATTAAGTTACATTATATATCTGTCGGTCTTTACCTATAAAAGGTTCTTTTTCTATTTGAATTTTATTAGTCATATAACCTGAAGACATGGAGAATCAAAATAAAATGGTGCACTTAACACTACCTAATTCACCACAATCTCACCAACAGATCAGATAAAGTGCAATTACATTACATATTGCTCAACTTGAACTTTTTTGCTTTTATCTGAATTACACATTTCATTATACAGTTAGGTTTGCTCAAGAGTACAACACTGTGACGATAATAAATGGCGCTGGATATTGCATCGAAATGTCAACAGGTTTGTTGTGCAAATGGTGACGCGGGAGGATGTCTCAGTCGAGTCTCGGCCAAATGTCGAACCCATCAGTGAATTGTTTAACATTTTGCATTGACCGACAAACTTAAAAAATATATTTATTCAATCACTTGATATTTCAAGTTTTCCGTATATTCTACGTCTGTATTATCCGTGTGACGACGCGCTACATAATAAATAACTAAGAATATCTATAAAGTTACAAAGTTACTTGTTTTTACTTGAGTAACATTCTTTTTTATATTAAAATGTCTCAGTAATAGCTTCAAAGTAGCTTTAAAAGCACTGCTATCCATATTATAATACGCTACATAAGACGCATTTCTTCATAAGAGTAGAAGTAAAGTTCCATATCCCTTACATTTTACTTGAGCAGCATTCTACAATACATTAAATTAAAAAGTCATTGGATCAGCTTTCAAGTAGCTTTAACAACCCTGCTTTCCATATTATAACTAACGTTAGCAACTTTTTACTTGAGTAGCATTTTCGACGTCACTTTAGCTTTAACTGAAATTATAAAGCTTTTGATTTTTTGTTGTTTTACTGATTATTATCATGCACTGAATACAATGAATTTGGAAACATTTTATAATTTGGTAATTTATTAATTCCAAAATTTTAAGACCTTAGTGTGAAAAACCTTCTAAAACGCTTATAATATAGATTGGTCTTATCAGGAATCGATTCAAATTTTCCGGGTCAAAAACAAGAATTCTGCTCTATTAGATAATAATGGTCGTATTAGGGCAAGACATATAACGTTTTTAAATAGAGTTTAACTATGAAAATAAGAATGAAAAACATTAAACGTGCAAAAAATCAACATGTCAAATTACAATTGTTTTCTATTGACAACATTACCGATTTAAAGATGCTTTGTTTAAAAATAATAATATTTATTATGCTTAGAAATAAACTCATTGAAAAATTAAGTAAAATGTTGTTAACAAGACCAAATTTAAGTACTATGTGTTAATTTATCTCGGATGAGAGAGATCTAACGGTTATTTGTATTACGTATTTTTAATAGCCTTCATTATAATTGTAAAAACCCAGTCATTTTAAGATAACGGACGTTGGAATTTTAGTGTTTTTTAAATGAATAATGGATTCCAAGGTTTTCGTTTCCATAATTTTAGTCAGTATCTTTAACTGTTTACTTAAATTTTAATGAATCGTACTACTATAAATGCGATTACTCGTATTAAATCTTGCATAAGAATTATTCGGTACCAATTTTTTTTTAATAACTTGAGCATAATTTACTAGAATCTGTTTAGTTATAGAAGAAGGCTGATTGCAGAATTTACAGTTCTGAATTAATACTGTACTATTCCTTCTGCATGATTATTAAGAGTTCGTGACACTCGGTGTGGTGAGGTGCGGGCAATCGACTCAAGACGATCCCGTATCGTCTAGTTGACTAGCGTTTATTGTTAAATTTTAAGAGTTTTGAAATCATTTTGAAATGCGTGTATGTTCTGGTGTATGTATTATTTTAATTGTTTTATTGTGTTGATATATTTGGTTTTGTTGAATTGTTACATACTGTTTTTTTTTTTAAAGATTGATTTATAAATATTGTAAACGAAACACGCCCTATTTTTTAAAAATTATCTTGTAATGTATGTTTAAACTTATTTTGTTCCCGATGATGCAAAAATAAAAAAAAATCTTTACATTGGAAGCATGACGACATCTTACTAACTTGAACTGAAATAAAACCAATTCAATAATAAAATAACGTTACCTTTAACTAAAAGAAATAATCATGAAATTGTGATAATTATTGGTCTTGAAGTTTCGAATCATAGATTTATTTTAAACCTTAACCAAAAAAACATGACAAAAGTTATCGTTTTTTACAAAAGCTTACGGCTCGTTGACTTCCAGTGTTTGAAATAAACTGTTATCTAACTTATATTTATAATGTTATATGATTTATAAATCAATTTGAAATAAGTTATACTGCAAACTTGTTACTCAACTAATTATTAGACTGTAATGTAACGAGCAAAAGTTAAATGGTTTCCAACATAGTTAAACGAGAAATTTGTCGAACAATTAACTTGATATAAACCATTGAGCGGAAAATTCATATAATTTACCTTCATAATAATATTTTTCCTACACAGTTCATATTGATGATTCAAAGAGAGTTAATTGGAATTAAAATAATAACCATACTCTAACGTTGTTAAGTATGAAAGGCTTTGTAAGGCTTTTACGAATCATCGTTAAATGGAATAAAATAGATCTAGTAATCTTATTATAAGGTTTTAGGGTACTCATCAAAATAATGTTAAATAAACAATGTTTGTAATTATTAATTTATTATTTTTTTAATCTTCGAATAGACTATAGTTTCACTTTGTAGTGCCATGTTTTATGTAAAAGGAAAAATAAGTAAATAAAAACTTATTTTGTATTTTCGTGTTCACCACAGGTTTATTTTTGGGTTTACAACCGGTTTCGAAGACCACCGTCTTCATCGTCAGGTGAAGATAAACTAAAAATATATTTCCTGTACAAGTGTAAATAATATAAGATGAATGAGGTAGGGGGAGAGAAGTGGGGAGAGATGTGATACAATGGTAAATGGGGCGAGGAAAAATAAAATTGAATCTTTCGGGCAGGTCAGGATCTGGATATCCAAAGGGGTGGATTTTAAATAGGAAACATATTAAGCAGATTGCTATTATGAAAATTGGTTTGGTTGTTGATGATATTTAAACTAAATTTTATACTTTTTTTAATCTCGAGAATTTCCAAATTGTCAAGCTGCAAGCTGCAGCATTGTCTAACAATATTTATTATATTTTAAACTAAATAATTCTCAATAAATGATCAAATATATCATCAAAGTACGAAATTATGCTTAGAGTCTCACTGTGACAGAGGGGCACCTTAATCCTTGATCGGAGATATAAAAAGGCGAGATATATATAAAAGTTATTAAAACAACTCAAGCTTATATAAATATGTATTATAACGTAATTTCCCTGTTGGGACAGGCAGAGAGGGCAGAGTGCCAAACTTCACTACAAACTTCCTTAGTCTCCTCCATACCAATACAACTGGGCATTTTATTTGTTAATTTACTTAGTCCAACTAAACTTTTCTAAGTCATCCTCTACCACGCCTCCCACTTGTGCTTGTTATATATTATCACAACTCAAGACATTTGTTTTAATACTTTTTGAAACACATGTTATGGGATAAAGTATACGAAAATTTTTCTTAGCTCAATTTCAATTAAAATATATACCTTATATAAATACTCATGTCTGTGTTTAAAGAACGTTTGTTTTTTCAAAATTACCAAGTTATTCATTATAGGTTAATAATAATTTTATAACTTCATATAATATGCAAATTTTCTTTAATAATTTGAACAGTTCGGTTTGAATTTTGATTCGGAACTATGCAATAGTTGATAAGCAATATCCTCAATTTGGCCTACATTTGATAAATTGCTTGAATTTAGATGATAAAATGAAAGACCTTCGATTTATTCACCGAACACAGCAGATTGTATTTGATTGAATTATCAGCAATTAAATTCTAAATCAGTGTAACATAAAACCAACAAAGACACTAAATATCAATCAAGGGTATAAAGTAAAACGAAAGCTAAGTAGAATTAAACTGTACGCTTAAAAATGTTTCACTCAATACGTTTACCCTGCCTCCACCCACACTGTTTCTAGGAACGAAGTAAGATCTTAGGAGGAGTGCGATCTTACACTCGTAAGAAAATTAGAAATAGTGCTGTTCCTGGGTGAGAGCCCTTCCTCTCCTGATCTCACACTGAAGTATGAAAAAATAAACGAAGATCGGGCCGAGGGTAGTCTAACGTATGACTGCATGAAGCTCCTCCCTATTTTATGATTTTTTTCTTTGTTCACAGTTCCACGAAATGTGGTCTGAGGATTTATCTATGTGGCCGCATAAATCGCAATAGGGCAAAGAGACTAGATTAAATAAAACAAGTTTACCGTTGGAACTCTCGTGGCCAGTGAGTTATTGAGAAGTCCAGTAATTAGGAACCACCCATGGTAAGTTTAAGTGCACCCTGATATAAGGAAATAATTTATAAGTGGTAGTTCTTTAGATGTGGGTTAAGCGAATAACTAAATAAGAAAGTATCTACCATATATTAAGACAGTATTGTAAACTAAATCTAGATTCTTCGACACAACATATAATTTTGCCATTTGAGTTAAAAACTTTTTATTCCGTAAAACAGTCGTAACTTATTACATGTCGTGACTTATTTAAACGACTTCGTGGTGAGTTTTCACAGTAATTTTGACCAGATTATTCAATTAAAAAAAACCGACTGGAAAAAGCAAGTATAAATTCAAACTTTCAGTCTTGAGTAAATTTTTATTGTAATATCCATCGTATATTAATTGGGTTTTACTGGAAAAAACATGTTACTTTTATATGTTTTTAGACTTTCGCGGTTCATCAGTTTTATAATATTTGTTAAACGTGGTATAAACGTGGTTTAAATTATTATCAGACGTTTCGAAAACGTTTCGATTTTCATCTTCATGGCGAAGTTGACTACAAACAAGCACTGACAAGATGAAAACTGCAACGTTTTAGAAACGTCGGCACCATAAGCCAAACTATGCGGTACAACACTCCGACAGTCCTTATACCACTGGATCTTCTTTAAGTCTCGGTGCATATTGTTTGCATGTCTCTTTTTTCTTTATTCGAAAGTTGTGGATAAATTAATCTTAGTTTCTTCCAAATAGTCTGACCCAACCAAGAATCTGTTGAGCGTCATCGATGTTGTTTGAAACGACTTCAAAACCATTCGAGAATCTTCTATCAGCCTACTTATTTTCTGCATATTTAATTGGATATATTTTTAGTCGTAAACAAATAAAGAAAATCGATATCTTTTTATTGATGAAAGGTGTTTGATATTTTTTTGTTGAACCCATTTGGGCCAATCCAGGCCTGAGGCCAGATCATTTACAAAACAGGTTGTTCAGTACATGAACCGGCTGCCGGTGGCTTGGCATTGTCATTTGCACACTTTCAAATGCATTCCGGAAGGTTGGGCAAGATCGAGCTCCATGCTACTCCATCTGTGTGCAGTTTCTCTCTATGCGTTCCGGAAGGTTAAGTAACTTCGAGGAATGATTTGTAGAATCTGTCGGAGTGCACGCTCAGTGCTCAATGGCATGTGCTTTGGAGATCGTGAAAGCTGCACGATCATTCACTCTTAAATCACAGTGCATTCACTTAGTTGTTCCTATTTGAATACACAAAACAATCTGCAGACTTTCTGTTTATAAACTAGCGATTGTTAATATTTAATGCCAAATTTATTACTACCCGTAGTAGCTTATTAAACCTACACTGTATACTTTATATTTAAAAAAATAACTGATACTCTAGTAACTGAATTATCAACATTTCAAATACTTTCTCTAGTTAAGATGTTTTCTTTAAGATTATTTTTCTATGCCGAATACCTTCATATGATATATGAGCTAATTTAACTTAAAAATATTTTCTACTGTACGGAAAACAATATATGACACAATAAGAAATAATGACAAAAGTAAAGATTGCTGTTTGAAAGAAGGTGCATTGCTCAAGATCAATAATAATAATAAATAAATAACTTATAAAGTGCCGTTTAGAGAACATTTTCTCCTCATGGGCGTTCTTACGCAGGATTCGAACCCACTCATAAACTTTGAATAAGACCTCCAAAAAATAATTGTATTTAAGTACTTCCTAAAGCTGCACACGCTTCATACATCTCTGACATCAAGAGTATTGAGATAGTTAGATTACGTAAAAAAATAGTGAAAGATTTACAAAAATAATCCTACAAGTAGTATAAAATGTAAACATTTCTTCTTTCCATCTACTCTAATAGGGACATGGCGTGATGGTGATGATATTTTTGTAAATCGGATATATATTTTTATATTTTAAATTTAAAAAAAAAACTTCCCTGAGCCTTCAAAGCTCTGGCCAGTTGAATATGGTAGTTCGCATGTACTTCTTTTTGACAGCGATCATGTTCGTATTTTGATATTTATAAAGTTTATATATGTCATATTTTATTTCTGTATTCACTTGTTAGAATTTTGATGTTTTGTTAGAAGGGTTAATGGTTAAAATCATCCATAAATGAATAAATATATTACCATGGCCCAATTGATAGGACGCCTGTCTCCCTACTCAGAAGTTTTGGTTTCAATGTCCGTTGATACCCAACCTCTTAGGTTTTACTGTATACAACGAAAGTATAATACTATACAACCATTAGAGAAAGTTTTTGTAGGAGGCTGTTAAATTTTTACCGTCACAGATGATCGAGAGAAAAAATAAAAAAAAAAATAACCGAAATTGCTTACTTTGTTGTCATACTTAGTCCTGTTACTTAAGTATTGCACAATACATTGAACATCGCCTGTCAAAAATATCAATTATGTTGAATAACAGGAATGAGTAAGTGATTTGGGACATGCAACGGAAATAATCCCGCTACCCGCGTGTCTGTATGAAGCAATACCCGGCCATGTTGGGTATTACATTGTGTGTAACGCAACCAGTTTGGTAGCAGACAGGCCTGTGGTAATTGTTCAGTGTGGTCTTCCGATGCCTTTGTAACTCGTCTCTTATCCACGCTAACTGCTTCCACCCGACTCCGAAGACTCGATTAAGAAATTATAACAAGAGTTTCCGGTTGCAGTTCCGCATTGTCATTCAAATATTTCTAAGGATTGCAGAAACCAATTCAACAAACAATATTTCGTTTGTAACATGATTTAACAAAAGATTTCTTTAATTTCTTATCAAATACTGAACCCGACTTATTGAAATGGAATGCTGATCCAACTTGTAATAAAAATTGAAACTATTACACAAATTATTTTTACACTGCGTCATGAATCAATAATTGTATACATTGAGTTTTTTTGCTGTAACTTTTTTGTATAATTCATTCGCTTTGTAAGTATAAACGTTATTTGTTTAATGAAGTGACCAATTGTTGAATATGTACGTATATGCAAGGTAAATTAACTATACTCGAAAAATTTAAGACTTACAATTTTTTTGCAAATCATCGTTCTACGAGTTCTATATACGTTCCATCAGTAACAAATGAATGCCACGAAACATCTCTTTTCAGGTCGGTTCACAGCCTGGTCACGTCCTTCAAAGCTATGGTTAAACCAGTTCTTAGATAATGTACGGTTATTGTATTTGTTTATTTTTAAAAGGGAATTAATCCGATGGTCTCAAAACCTGTGGGAAACTCTATGGATATCTTGGAGCATTATTTGCGACTATTTATATACTCGTATTACAAAGTATAATACCTTCGTTAGTGGTGAGGACGCTTGATTCCCAACCTGACGGTTGCGGGATTAATTTCCATTGGTATCCAGATTTTTTCAAAAGGATTTTAGTCCAGTTTTCATTTAAGGCTTGTTTAAATTCGTTCCTGGTGTTTAAAAAAGCCAAAATCTTTAATAGCAAGATATTGCGACATGATAAAAAAAAACCGTCGTATTTTACTATTTACAACAAAACTGTAATACAATACAATATTACCGGAAAAATATTAAATTGTATTCTTGTTGCCCCACAAAGCCACTATTTTAAGGAAATTACGGCATGCCTCTCTCTATCTAGTTTCTGTTCTCACCAAATATCTCATATCCATTTAACCGTTTGAGTGCCGAGGCGCGCGATTGCGCGCTTGCGCGTACTATCCAAAATTGCCAGGAGCGCGACAGCGCGCCCAAAATCAGTTGCCGTTTAGCACGCAACAGGGGAGGTCGCTCGCACGCATAAGTATTTTTTTATCTTTCTATGTGTTACATAAAGTGCATATTATAATATTATTAGTAATTACAATATAAAAAGGATTTGGGAAAAGAATTTTTTTAACCCAAAATGTCGGAATACGAAAACAGTTCGAGTGAAAATTATCGTTCTTCAAGTTGTGAAGCGAGTGATAGCGGGAGTGACATTGTGGTGCGCTGACATTGTGGTGCGCAGCAGCAAGGATCGCAGCGCTGTGAAAAGGAGCCACTTGATTTGTGCCCACTGTAAGAAAGGGCTCCATGGAGTCTGTGCGGGAAAGAACACATGTTAACTTTTTTACTTTTAGATTCCAGTTTTTGTTATAATTTTTGTTTACAATATATATTTCCATATTTTTTTTTGTATTTTATTACCCTTGTAAATGTTTTTATAAAGAAAACACCGAAAAATTTTTTAGAATTGGACAATTTTTGGAAGAGATACAGTTTTTTTTTCAAGACAAGGGTAAATGACATAAAAAACAAAGATTTCCTTGGCATTTTTAAGTATATATGAGTAAAAAACAATGGCACTCAAACGGTTAATTAATTCATAGAGGTGTTAGGTGTTTAAAATAGCTTTTTTTTTCTTTTATATACTTCGTATATTAAAAAAATAATTTAAAGCAATCACTCACCACAAGAGTTCTCATCAGAGCCATCACCGCAGTCCTTCTCTCCGTTACAGAAGAGCCCCCTCTCGATACAGTTGCCGTCTCCGCAGGCCAGGGAGCCATCAGGGCACAGAGGCTCGTCTGTGAAGAGCAAAGGCTTCACCTTCCTCTCCTTGTTCTTCAGCTTGCAGTTCTTCACGGCATCTTTCCAGTCGCAGGTCTGCTTTTCAATGTCGAAATACAAACCGGCTGGACACCTGATAGCTTGAAGACCCTGAGAAAGAGAAATTATATTTAATTAATTGATTATTTATAACAATATTTAGATGTTGACTTTTCATAAATCAACCCCCGAGTTGGCGTCTTACCAACTAGGTAACGGAGGTTTTCATCGGAAGAAGTATGTTCATTCGATATTTTAAATAAACCAAAAAATGGTGCTTTGTCTCCTTTTTGCATGTATATGTACATCCATGTAGCGCATTTTATAAGATAAAGTCCACGCGCCGTAAGGAAAGAATAGTGTAGAAGAGTGACCATGTTTTTTTATATATAGATTATTTAGTTTATTTATTTATTATTAATTTAAAAATACAAAACGGGTTTTTTTGAGTGAGTCTCTCGTGATTTATTAACGTAGTCGTAAACATTTAATATGACTTTTTTAGTTTGACCGGACAACGCCTTTCCTTTTTCTCGCTTTGTAATGTCACTAGAGTTTGAATTATTACTATAAATCATGGTGACACTATTTTTTTGACACGATGACACTAGAAACTGACCAATCAGCACACATGAGTTGACTAACACAATCACACGCTCTGTGTACCTGCGCTATAGTATTGGGTATTAACATAAGTTGTGTCCGTTTTTTTTCCAATTTAAAAATGAGCACCAAAAGTTAAATAAAATGGTAAAGATTATACGTCATTCGAAAAATTTTCTGCTCTACAAAATATTGTGTTTGCTTTTACGTTACATATATTATTGAAATGTATAACAAGCCTTCAAAATGGAATGTTAAGTAGACGAAATTGAGCATTTTCGACACCTCCTTCTGTTCGCGTTCAATCGAGGGAATAAAGCTGCCAAAGCTGTTCGCAATATTTGCGAAGTGTAATTTATAGTTTTAAGGAATTAATCAAAATATTTTACAAATATATTTTTTATTAATTCGACAATGTTAAATTCGACAATGCAAAGAAAAAATGTTTAAGATGTGTGAAACCTTTTGCATTCTTTGATTATTTATAGTATTTTTGTTTCTGCTTTTGACAATGTACATCTTTAAAGTTTATAAATCCATAATTTTATATAATTTTTGTTACGTATGCAATACTTTAACTTTACTGTCTTTGTACTTATGATTTGTCTATTATAGGGTCTGCAAATTCTAAAAAAATGTTACTAGACGGATAACACTTATATTCTTGTATTATAAATGTGTTTTTTTTTGTGATTCAAATATACAGGGTGGCGCAGAGGAATCGCATATTTTTCATTTAAGCATAACATTGTTTATTTTCAAGATTTTTTTTCTTATTAATACGGATAAATGAAGTAATAATATTGCACCTATAAACTAATTGTGAAAAATTATGTCAGACAAGTGTTGCCCTTCTTCGCGGTCACATATCTGCAGCCTCTCTTGAAAGTTATGCATCACTCTCACAAACATTTATTCTGGTATTCCTTCGATTTCTTGACGAATAGAAACTTTCAGTGGGCGAAGAAGTGCAACACTTGCCTGACATTATTTTTCACAATTAATTGAAAGGTGCAATATTATTACTTCATTTACCTGTATTAATAAAAAAATTATCTTGAAAATAAATAATGTTATGCTTAAATAAAAAAACATGCGTTTCCTCTCTTTGCAAAATACTAGCCATTCAAAAAACATGCGTTTCCTCTGCGCCACTCTGTATATACTTTATAAATTAATGAAAAATTAGATCTGAAAGTACAAGTATATCCTGTGATGTTAATGACGAATAAAAAATTTACATTAATAAGACTTTTCCAACGGCAATACTGCCTCATATATTCGGGCACGTATGAATATAACGACTAAATAATGACGCTGTATCAGTTTGATAGACCTAGTTTTGCAAAACTCAGAAGCAGTTTTTAAAATCGTTGGCCTGTAGTTTGTGGGTTTATTTCAACTTGAAAAAAATACAATCTCAGGTGTCATAAATGTTAAAAAAGTATTGCAACTTAGTCCAAGGTGAGTTTCCAAAATAACCTTTGATTGCACATTGCAAGCAATTCTCATGACACACAATTTGACTCCTAATCATACGTTTACTACAGCGATATTCAAACCTTTTTAGAAAGGTTCCATGTATTAAGGTGGAAATGGACCGAAGGTAGAAAATTAAAAAAAAACATTTGTGTTGTAGTAATAATAAATAAGGGATTAGCTTTGTTTCGTAAGAAAATGTATGTTGAGCGTACATCTGTTTGAGCGTAGCGCTAATCATTGATTAGCGCTACGCTCAAACAGTTATTGTTTATTGGCCTTTCCAGTTCACCGTTCCTCTTTTTTCACGTCGTCCTTTACTATCCATGCAGTAAGACTTTGGAATCATTTACAAACCAATGCTAGACTCGCTCCGTTCTTGGCATGCTTTAAGAAGCGACTGAAAAAACTCTTAATTTCTTGTCAGTAAAATAACGTGTTTCATTCCTGATTTTTTTTCCTTTCCTCTCCTCCATCCGTTCCTTTTATTTTGATCGATGCTATCTCACTTTACATGAAAAATAATGTTCAGGTGAGTTTCCATCTTTGTGGGGTCGTGGGCATATGCTCATGTATGTGTTTATGGATTTCGTGGGGATGGATAGTCATTTGAATGATTTATGCGACCACGTAACTTGCTTCATTTACTTTTGTCTGGTTAGTTGGAAGAGATTGCTGCCTGGCAATAAGCCCGCCAGATTATATTTACAATAAAAGTGTTAAATAACAATAAATAAATAAACATCCTGATAAATCAGTTTAATTGTATTTGCATATTAATTCATGTGTAATAAGATCTGAAGAATGAAATTCATACATATTCTGTATTGATAAATAACCTTTAAAACTAGTAAAATGTCAAATTACAAAAACGTGTCTTTTCCATATATGGGTGATATATGAGCGATTAATGATATTATGATAAGCGATATATGGATTAACAATGAAATATTGGAGTTGAAGAATGCTATTTAGGTAGTATAATCTCAGATGCTGTAAGAGTAACGTGAGACATTGAACGGTGTGTAGTGATAAAAACCATAGCCAAAGGGGTATTTAAAGATATATACTGGAACTGAGCGCTATCAAAATCTGCTGAGATAATAGTCGACACCATTATTTTAATACCAGCATTGATATAAGGGAGAGAAATATGGACGTGTAAAAAAACTAAAAGGTGCCGAATAAATGCCGTAGAAATTTGTGCACTAAGAAGAATATATGGGTGAACAATTAATGATAGAATACATAATTAATTGATTAAGGATGAATGTGAATTTAAGGATGAATGTGAATTTAAAGATGAATGTGAATTTAAGGATAAATGTGAATTTAAGGATGAATGTGAATTTAAGGATGAATGTGAATTTAAGGATGAATGTGAATTTAAGGCTGATGTGTTGAGTAAGATAAAGATGAGTACTCTTATGAAGCACTCAAGTGAATGACATTTTGAAATAAGGAAACGTAAAACATAGGCAAAGCATGTATGTTAAAATAGGAAAGTTTAGCATTCTATCCTCTCAGCTTATCCCTACAGGGAAATGGCGTAATAGTAAAGGTAATGGTGTGTATGTATGTATTTTTACAAAAGTTTGGTACTCTATCTTTTCTGTCTATTCCAACAGGGTATTGGCATGATGGTATATATCTTTACACCATTATAAGATCTAAATAATTCTACAAATTCTAACTATAATTGTCTTACTATATCCATAATGATTTTCCAACCGGTGTAGGATTCGCTATCTTTAAAAACGTCAATCCAATCCAGTGTGTTTTGCAGTCAAATATGCGATGATTATTACACACTTTATTTTTAGGTTAACGGTTGTATTTGTTGTAGTTTAATTAACAGGTTGAATACTTTAAAAACATTTCATTCTCAGACAAAAGTTTAGGTATTTTTCGTTTACACAACAAATATTTAGCCTGTCGTATGAAAAGAGCACACCGCTAATATGAAAGAAGCCGCGGCCATGCATTACTTCATTTCACACGAGATTGCCCAATAGCTTGGACAAACATCGATGGAGAATCAACAATATACTCATATAGGCATTATCAGTTGGCAAATTTCAAGGTAAAAAAACACTTCGGACAGTAGGCACAGAGATGAACTCGTGAAATTTTAAGAGAGTCTATAATGCTTCTTTATCAAAAAGTGTGAAATTTTATAACTAGTGTTAATTATTTAACATAATTCATATTTTATTATCTTGAGTACCTTTCATTTTATACTATATACGAGATCAAATAATGAGGTAAGCCGAAGGATCTTGTTCAGCCTTCAGTCCCTTAAAGTGTTGCAAGATTCCTACCTACTAGTACCAAAATTTTACTCGAACAATCTTTGCTTTTTCCGATTCTGAACTATGCGGACGTCTGTTAATTGGATGTTACAGAGGAACAGCTGGACAAATTACAGCGTCTTCAAAATGTGTGTCTAAGATTTATTTTCAACCTACAAAAGTACGATCATATAACTTCATACCAGAAGGCATTGAACTGGTTGAATGTTAGAAATAGACGCCAAATTAACATACTGTCTCTATTGTATAATACCCTTAACTGTCCCGCCCCCCCCCTCTTATTTCGCCGAAAATGTTCAGCGTCTTTCTAATCATGGATTAGCGCTACGCTCAAACAGAGATTGTCTATTGGCCTTTCCAGTTTACCGTTCCTCTTTTTTTACGTCATCCTTTACTGTTCATGCAGTGAGGCTCTGGAATCAGTTACAAACCAATATAAGACTCGCTCCGTCCTTGACATGCTTTAAGAAGCGGCTGAAAAAAATCTTAATTTCTAGTCAGTAAAATAACGAGTTTCATCCCTGCTTTTTTCTTTTCCTTTCCTCTCCTCCATCCCTTCATTTCCTTTTGATCGATGGTATCTGACTTTTTATGAAAAATAATGTTCGGGTGATTGTCTGTCTTTGTGGGGTTCGTGGGCATATGCTCACGTACATATGTGTTAATGGATTTCGTGGGGATGGATAGTTATTTGAATGATTTATGCGACCACGTAACTTGCTTCTTTTACTTTTAGCTGGTTGGCTGGAAGTGATTGCCACATGGCAATATTCCTGCCAGATTTTATTTGCAATAAAAGTGTTAAATAAATAAATATATAGCCTGATAGGTTTGATATCATGTGATAATCACTTACTATCTACTATAATTATTACGATGAATCCTTTTAAATATTGACGACAGTTGCTTAAATTAAACAACCCAAGTAACTTAAATTAAACAACCCAAGAAATGTATTGAAGAAAGTAACTTAAATTAAACAACCCAAGAAATGTTTTGAAGAAAATGGCGTTCTATTGTTCTTTATTTACTGGTTTATGAAACTACTGATTTGAATTGAAACATTTCATGTCTTAGTCATACATCGGCACGTTTATCTGATTTATTTCTGTCACGTTCTCACTATTTTGTAAATTATTTGTTTTGGAAGCCGTGATAAGAATATAAATAAGTTTTACTAAGAAAGACGAATTCTAAAAGATCTGATGGAGGTGTAAGGACATTCTAAGAAAAATAAAAGGAATATGTCAAAGCTTTTTACTCCCAATACGAGTATGTCATGTAGATGTCGCCAACAAGTTTCTTGTCTGAACACAAGAATATCGCATTCTTTTTACTCAACCATTACTAATTTCTGGATCATCAATAATTATATTAATACCACGTGTTTCCAGAAAGAGGTAATCTCGGGGTAAGATCTGATTGATGCAAATGATAAGATCTCCCTATCAATCAGGTGACTCAGATCTCCCTATCAACCCTGATAACGTAGTCTCGATATCCGAACAAGTTATCATACGAGTATGTTATGTTGTAGCAACATAATCACATTTAGTGCTACTTTGGTTCAAGAACCCCCATCTATGCATGTCAACCCTGCATTTATGATAATAGTTACGAGTACATCGACTTGAAGTATATTCAGAACTCTCCAAGTAGACCAATGTAGTCTTTTTGAGAGCTTAACACAGTTTCAAGGTGATTTTATCTTTTTTACCGTTTTATCCGGAGGAATCGTCGTTTTTGCACACTATTTATGATACTATTCGTGGATTTTAATCTCATATATACGTACGAATATAACATCACGCCATTTACCCGCAGGGGTAGGTAACGAGTATAGAGTGCCAAACTTTCCTATCTCGACACACATCGTTCGCCTATTCTAAATCCACACCCCTTCTCATACAGTTTCGTCGATTTCTCAGACCTTTCACGTTTCCTTCTTTCAAACTATTAATCATTGGATTCTACCTTACTATCCTTTAGCACGCATTCCAGTCACATTTGAACTGTATACTTGTTTTGTTAGATTTTTTTCATTCATTCGATCAACGAGCCCAAATCATCTCAGAGTGCTCTTCTTCATCTTACTCAATACATTAGCTTTAAGTTCACACATATTCCTTATCACTTCACTCTGTATTCTATTTAATATTGTCATCTTCGTAGCTTTTATTTATACACGCATTTCTACAGTATTTATTCAGCTCGCTTCAGTTTTTATCCCCGTTCATGTTTCACTCTCATATATCAATATTGGTCTTGAAATATTGTTATGGACTATCATATTACCAGATTTTGATTCTGTCCGGTTCCAGAATATATGTTTTAGTCTAATTGACTTTTTTTCTTTTCACTACATGTAGTTCAATATCTTTCGTAACTCTTCAATCATCTTAGAAAATACTATCCAAATAGCAGAATTCCTCAACAGGATTTTATCTCAATATCAATATTCCTAGCTAGTGACCATATAAGGGTGTCTCGGATCTAGAATTTGTATTATTTTTATAGTTATATATTTAAGGTTGATAAACATGACAAATGTAAAAAAATATCCTTCTTTACTTAGAGCCCGGGCGAGGAAATGCATTTTCTTATTCCGAAGTAGTATAGCACAATGTGATTTTCTAATAAAATACATTTTTCTTAAAATTTGAGCCTCTAAAGAGTATTACTTTGCACATACTATAATCCTTAGAAAATATTTATCTAAAACCTTCACAATTCTATTCTAGTTTTCGAAAAAATATACGTGTACGAGTACACATTGAAAATTAAAAATATATATGATTCAAACACAAAAAGTTCATTGAATATTTACATTGAGCAAAACAAACATTTTTTATCAATGAAATAAAAAAAATCGAGATACGCAATCAATTTTCTATACATATTAAAAAATTTATGATTCAATGAATCTGACAGTGTGTCAAATCAAAATCGGAACGCGGTGTGGGAACAAAATTTTTTAAATTTAATAATTCTCTTATTCAGGAACATTAATAAAAAAATGACAATGAATGAAACATTTATTAAATAGTTTTGATTTTAATTTCTGCGTAATATCATTAACATAAACTGGAAGTGGAAGTTCATAAATAAATAAGGAAATGTGAAAAAATTGTACAGTTAAATGTAATATCAAGAGCAACATTGTTATAAATTTCCATAAATTGCACGAAACTACTAAGTTTTTATGCAGTTGTGATGTTTTTATTAACTTTTTATGCAAAAATATTAGTTTGTAGCGCGTTATATAAATTTATTTCCGGTTTTGTTCGGATTTCTCTTGTTTATGTCTGAAGAAAGAAAATTTCTTGAGTATTTAAAATATCAGTTTTCGTTATATTATATTACAATATGTTTGAGCTTACCTTGAAAATAACGATACCTGCACACATATTATCAGGTCATGCCCTTTTTTGGGGTAGGTAAAGACAACATATTTCTCAGTTCTCGCTTCGTACACATACATACATCTCGTCATATATGCCTTCATAATATATATTTTCCTGTGTTAAAATTTCTTGAACATCTTACTTAACTTCTGCCTACCTCTTCTTCGCTTCCCAATCATTCCAGACTAATAAATTTATTTTGTAGTCAATATTTATAAGTTACAAACAGTTATCCTTTTTTACGATAATTCAATAACAATGATAAAAGGGCATTTAATATAATATAAACCGTTTATAGAACAGACTCTCCTCAAGGGCGCGTTAATTCAAGATTTGAATTCACTATTTTTGACAGATTAAAAATATTACGAAAAACACAAGTCGATTAAAAGGTTTAGAAAGTAGTGGCTGCGGTCAATAAATTAAGTATTCTTCTGTATCAGATGTTGTGTGTTCAGAAAAACATATTTGGTAAGACAACCGCAGAAAACTTATTAAAAGGAATATGAACTACAAAGAAACCTTTGCAGCTCTTCTAATATGTGGTAGTAACACTTTTAGTTTTAGGTGAAGTTTAGGGTGTGTGTGTAGCGTTCATATACAATCATACATTTTGATAAGATCTCTAAAAAAAGCAAAGTGTTCTTAAGGAGATGTTTTCATACAAATAAGTAATTTGTGAATCGTCTACTCTACGAAGAGGAAATAATAAATAATACACTTACAGATGATGTGCATTGGATGACGTCACGGCAGTTATCTCCTTCCCCTGCCACGAGCCTGAACCACTCGCCAGCATCCTTGTCTTTGCACAGCTCAGCCTCGAAGCTCTCTTCCTTCTTTGTGGAGCTTTCTTCGGCCTGCCGCCTCCATCTCTTCAGGACTTGGCCATCTCCTGTATAAAGACAGAAACTTAATTATATGTGGGATCAAATTAAAAAAGATTTCAAAATGCGTGTTGCTGCAGGTAAGAAGGTCAATAACACACATAGTACCGTTTTTACCATTAAATCAATTGCTCAATTTTACAAAATGATTATACAACGAGACTCTGGAATCAGTTACAAACTCTGTCTTTGGCATGCTTTAAGAAGCGAATGTAAAAACTGTTAATTTCTAGTCAGTAATATAACGTGTTTCATTCCTGTTTTTTTTTCCTTTCCTCTCCAACATCTCTTTTTTTATTTATTGATATCTCTATGAAAAGGAATGTTCGGGTGATTGTCCGTCTTTGTGAGGTTTGTGGGCATATGCTCACATACTCGTAAGTGTTCATGGATTTCGTGGGGATGGATAGTCATTTGAATGATTTTTGCGACCATGTAACTTGCTTCATTTACTTTTGTCTGGTACTTTTAATTTACTTTTAGTTGGAAGAGATGGCCGCCTGGCAACAAGCCCGTCAGATTGTATTTGCAATAAATTGTTAAATAAATAAATAAAATAAATGAGGTGTGTTCGTGACAATCTTGATATGTAGATTGGGCTTTGATGGGGAGTCCAAAAGTAGAATAAATGCGTGCTTTGCGTAAAATATTTGGTATTATATCGTTTGATATTGTAAGAAATGGTTGAATGAACGATACCTACTCGTATTTATCAGAGATGGATGTGGTAAGAAGACTTCAGAAATTAATTTTGAGATGGCTTAGCCGCATTGAGAGAATAAGTGGAGGAAGACTTCCGAAGAAAATATATTTTTTTATTTTAATGGGAAGCGACAAAAGATTAGAGGGAAATAATTGAGAATTTTTTTATTGAGGGAACAGTAAGAAATATGTGGAATGGAGATCATGTATGAAGAGATGAATGAATGTGAATTAGACGATAGCATAGTACATATATAGGAAGGCGTGGAGATCTGTTCTTTCTGCCTTCTCTAATAGGAATATTTCGTGATGGTGTGTATAAAATTTAAGATGTTTTGATGAAAAAAATGCAATGTATACATACGAGTATATAACATACGTTATCTGTTAAGTTGACCACGAATTGATCTTTTTTACATGGGAAATCAAACAATATCCGACAAAACTGTAAGAAGGTGTGGCTTTGATTATATGGAAATAATGGTTCAATGTTCGCGGTTCATCATGCAGAACGGAACTGTTTGTCCATAGTTATGGCATAGCTCGCGTTGTTACTCTACGGCTGTGTTCTCTGGTGAACTGGAGCGATGCACGTAATAGACCAAACCTAAAACACTTGCTAAATTTTGTACTGTTTTGTGCCTGCATGTCATGGAAATGTATAGGTTCACATTCTAAATTAATACAAATTGTTTTGTAAAGGCCACCACGCTATTTGATTCTTTGGATTGTTTTAGTTTCAGGAGAATCTGAAGAAACAAGTTTCACGTTTCAGAAAAAAATGATAAAAGCTTTGTTAACAAGTTTAAATTTAAGATATAAAACAATTTGTAAAAAATAAAATAATAAACCAACTGTTTTATTCCGTTTATAATGAGATCAAAATAATTTATTTAATTATAATGTTAGAATATGAAGCAACGACGTCCTCAGTGTTCATAGCTTACACCCGTTGGTTTGGGGGTTTATTCCCGATGGAACCCGCAAAAAAAAAAGAAGAGTTCCAATCTGGTAAGAGTGTTCGTCTGTAAGCAATGTTTGCACGCATTAGACGTGAGCGAATGTTGTGGCTTATCCACGTGCGGTTGTATTACTTAGACGTGAGATTACAAACAACTCATTCTGCATCTACTCCAGTGGTTATAAACTTGACTAACGCGGTAGGAAACCATGTTGTCTCCCAGTCACACTTTTCAGTATTTCTGATCACGAATTCATATATGTGGAAGGGTATCATACAAATGACTTAATTAATGTACGAACATTTATATTTAAAGTTTTAGTACAAATAAAACGCCAGAAAAGATTATTTAAAATTAAAATAGTTTTAAGATATATAATGTGAAAAGTGCAAGCTAGTTGCGTATTTGATATAATGCCAAATATTTTTTTTGTACCGTTATTTGTTAACATATGCACTAGGCGTTTGAAAATGAAAAAGGAGGAAGTTATTAAAACAGGTAAAATGCAAAAGTGAAGCTTGCAGCATTCCATTGTAACCTTCATTCAATTTTTTCATGGACAGTCTGGTGTTCAACTTCCCTCACATTACAGGCAACACCCAGTGTTACGGCTTAATTAATTATACAAAAGTGGAATTACGCGTCTATTTTGATAACGTGTAGTTGTTACCAAGGTGAAGGTTGAACTCGTTAATATGCTAATCATTTCCGTTATTTTTACATTAAAATCATTCGATTTCATTCACACTGTCAAACGAGAGATTAATGTTTATTTAAATTAAAAGAAATATCATATTAAACTGGACGTAAACTTAGTGGTAGTGTGGTTTTGAATGAGAAATTTGAATGTTGTTTTTGAGAAATTTTCTTTATACAAAATGGTTTTTTTTCAACTATTTAGAAATATATACAAAGGTCAATATCAAAAAACAGAATCACGTTCCATTTTTCGTCACAATTCTCGAACGGAATCCGAAACCTTCTTATTGAAGGAAATTACTCTGTCTAAAATAATTGCATCGTTTTTTATTATGAAAAACAAAATCAAAAGTACAACATGAGATTTACGTTTCGCAGCTATCTGGAATTTGTTTGGAATCGAACGCGAGACGTTTGGCTGCGAAGCAAGGATACTTACAACTGGATCTAAGTACATTTTTATTCCTTTATTTAACTGAGTTTCAGAAATAATTCAGATAAAGAAACGTCATAATACATTTTTATGCAACTCCAATACGATTGTGTTAAAAAAACAAACAAATTGCATAAAACTGTGTAGACGTCGAGTCGGGCACAGTTCCCATAGATTTGTTGATGCAGCGATCACGCAATGGGAGTTGCATTATTCACTACTAAGCCACCTTCACACTGCAATGCTGACTTCATGATTAAGAAACAAGACGGATATTCAAGAAATATAATGTTTTCTAATAAATATTTTGTCACTGATTTCGTTATATGACAGTTGTAATTTATTTAAAATCGAACTGAAGAAATACATACAATACAAAATTGCATACAGTTTATTAAATATTTAACCAAGTACGCATAAAATGTATGAGAATCAATGGTCTAATAGTTAATATTCATATTTTTTTAAACATATGCAGGTGTGGGGATGTACCCAATCTAATTGCCGCAGCCGCCGCCTTCTTATCCTTAAGCTCAACTTATTTTTAAACATAGGGATTTAACCCTAAATGCGAAAAAAAATCTACGTAATATACTGAAATTAAAATGACAGGCCCGTTTCGATTTCCAAATTTTAACTGAAATTGATCTGTTGAAAGTAAAATTTTTAATAAGACAGTATTATAGTAATAATGTTTAGTAATATTGAGGACTGGTTGTCCCAACAGGTCAGGACAGTCAACTCCTTTTAAATATTTATGTTTAAGTTAGTTTTAATGTACGAGTACATATAGTAAAATATTTTACTATAAGCTTGGTAAGCAACGTATTCAGTACAGTGTGACAAAATGAATTTCTACAACATACATATTAAATCAGTCCATCAACTCATTTAATTTTTTGTCATATTTTAAATATTTTAATAAGAATGGATTTGATTCCCGAAATATAGCATCAAGAGGCTGGTTTTTGAAAAGCGCATTATAGATTGTCATTTTATTATAATATTATTAATTTTATGATTTGTATTCAGATTTATTATGTATCCATGTGCTCCTTCAAGTTATCTCCCTCTACAGGTTTAATTCCTGGAGGGGTTGGCTTTCAGGATTATTTTATGTGAATACTTGAAGCAGCAGAAACTGATATATTGTTCTTTAACTTATAAACTACTTTAAGTTCATATAAATAACTTTATTTAGCGACAAAAAAAGATCTTATTAAGTTGTATTGATTTAAAGCTGTGATTAACGAATCTGTTGTTCATCTTTAGCACATGGATATTTTTAAACGGAGAAATTCTGTCATCACTTTGTGCTTGTTGAAGAGGAAAATACGTACATTCACAACATCTGACGAACTTTGATAAGAAGTCTGTAGTTTGACTTGGGAATTACGTGTTCGATTTCCTTCGGTACCGAATTTTTTCCATAAACAGAGTTCTAGTTTCGTTATCACTTAAGGTCACTTTATTTATTTTTTTCGGTTGATCGAAAAGGATTGTCACGTAGTAATAAGTTCACCAGGTTCATTTGTATACAATGAAAGTGTGATAATACAATGCATTGTTAATCAGAATTATATTCGTGAAAATAAAAGTAAAAGTATAAATGAATTCTTATTATTATAAAACAAACTGGTAATCTGTGAAATATATCAAATCGGAACTCTTTTCATAACATTAAAATTAAATTAAAAACATTAAATGGTTTTTCAATTTCGCATTTTTTACTTGCTCTTTTTTTTAAGTTGTCAAAGTTATTTTTAAAAAGACTCATAAATGATTTAACAAGAGAGTAAAAACCTTTTTTATTTCGTAAGTCAGTCGAATACTTCCTCAAGTAAGTAAGTAGTCAAGTCTTGAGAGGTAAACAAGTACGACAGTTATTATTTTTTGTCTTTTTTTCTTCAGTTATTTTGATCATATTTCACTCGATTACTTTTAGTTTCTTGTTGCTTTAACCTTGGTTATAATTAATGAAAAAGGTATGTTAATTGTTAAACAAAAAATATTTTTGTTATTAATATTGTTATTTATTTCAATATATGAAAACTTACAGGTTCTTATTTATTAGACTTTGATAATAAGCTTTGACGTGATTAAAATTGAAATTCTTCATTAATATACCACTTTTTAAACGTTTTCATTTGCTGTTTATTCGGAGTGACTGTGGAACGTATTTCCAAGATTTATCAAATGTGCACTATTCTTATTCACATAAAGAAAGAATTAAAAAAATAAAAGATCACTTGTAGAATATCGTTTCATCCTCATTTAATTATAATTCCTTTCCTTATCTTTCTTTATTACTTTCCTCTATTTCTAACATTATTGATGGAGGCTAGATTTTTTGGTTCTTTAAATAAAATTTAAAGGAATATATTTTTTTGTTAAATCTGTCATGTATTTAACAGTTTAATGTATACAACATGAGGTTGGTAGGAAGAAATAACTGTAAAGTAATAGGCCTATCAGATGTACTAAATATATGTTACGTAAACAAAACAATTAAAATATCTAAATTATAAAATATTTTGTCCTCGAAAGCTAGGCTGCTTGAATTCCACTCGTAATTTTGGTGTTCAAATAGTGACGGTTACCAAAGTTTTTTTTTTGGAATTATTTCATGACCTCAGTTAAATACAGGCAACATGCATGTCCTCAATAAGATATAGGCAAAATCCTAGTTTACTTGGGACACGAAAAATGAAAGGTAAACCCAGATCCCATTAAAATTGTGTGTCCACACTAAAACACCTGTTGTTTTTTAAAAAAATATGTAAATATTTATAAAATCTCTTGTCACATAAATAAATAGGATTTATATACATTTTTGACGATTTGAAATTTTTTCTTCAATACCATAAAATACATATCACATCACGCCAGTTTCTTCATCACGGCAGTGTTAGACTTTTCTATTTCAGCGTACCACTTCTACGATTTCTGTGACTTACTATGTTTCTTTCTATTACAATATAATTCGCACGACCCAACCATACTTTCTACGCCTTCTTCTTCCACGTCTAAGGTATAAACATTCATTTAGTATACAATGTATTTCAAGACATTCATTTTGTGTACCAGAGATTTCACAAAGATTATATCATTACATGTATAATTGCTATACATAAATTAATATCCACGCTTTGCATTTAATACAAACAGGCTGCTTGATTAACGACCTAAGAAATTATCGGCAGTAATAAATAGGAAGTGATGTGGTGGCTTTTAATTCCTCACTTGGAGTCTACATGTGGACACCAGATTTTGCTCTTAGAGAAGGGATTGTACGAGTATAAACACAACTATTAAACCAAGTGTATAAAATATTTAACTTTCTATATACATCCATAGTTTTATTAGTTAGTGAGACCGTGAGTTATTTTTTTTTCGGGAAGTATTTTTCCTAGTTATTAATATGAGTGGTAATTAATAATACAATGGGACTTTTAACACACATTGAAACAATGTTTGTTAATAAAAATGGGGAAAAAAACTGAAAAATGTTTGTAGTGTGTAACTTTAGCATTTAATTCTTTTTTAAGGTTTGTTTTTTTTTTCAAAATAAATTGAACCCGAAATCCATCGAGTGTAAGTTAAGTGTCGTACCAAGTAGGCCACGGAGGTCGTCAAAACCGTTATTGAAATTTAAAGATCTATAAATAATTGAATCATTTTATCCTCCTTTAGAATAAAATCTTATCTCGGTAAAAAAAGTTTTGGGTGTCTGGAAATTGATATCGTATTTTTAGGTCAAATTCAAGCACAACATTGCAATAAGTTGGTTTTTGATATTTTCAATATCTCAGTAATATTTTGTAGTGTAGAACGCTTGTTATTCTAGATTTAAGCTTTTATTTGGTCGTCATCAGTGTTAATCATCACCATCTTTAACTTTCTTAAACTCGCCTTTTTTTTTGTTGTATTAAGATAAGTAATTGATGGCGAGTTTTGTTTTATAGAAATTTGCTGACAACATTAATGAATATGGTTCAACAATGTTAGTACGAGTTCAAAAAAGTTTAATCCTTATTTATTCATCCAGATCAGAAAATATTTAACCTATTAGATCTGTATTAATTTCAGATTATAAATAAAGTAGTTGATTTATTCCAGATATAAATAATTTACAACGTTTATATGATATTTTCGATTTAAAAGTTTAATCCTTATTTATTCATCCAGATCAGAAAATATTTAACCTGTAAGATATGTATTAATTCCAGATTATAAATAATATAGTTGATTTATCCCAAATATAAATAATTTACAACGTTTATATGATATTTTCGTTTTTTTTTTGTAAAATAACAAATCAATTCCATTTTGATAAAAATTCTTAGTTTGAAAATATTCATGTATTTGATTTATATTAATTAAAAAATAAATTCAAATAATCTTAGGATACGTTAAACACGTCTTGATGGAAAGCCTACGTATACAAATTAGTGCTTTTTCAAATCTTTGACACGGAAAGCGTTTATTTATTGATTACTCAAAAAATACTTGTTAATTATCAATTGAATTTTACGCCATTATACACGATACTTCTGTTTAACCGGATATCCGGTAAGAAGACTTGTGAATGAACTAAACGGAATTTTAGAATTATTTACTTCCCATATGTTACCTTATTTTTACGATTGTTTTTGAAAAGATAAATAATATCATGACAATATTTTAAGCAATAAAAGACAGATTGAATTTTGAATAACTTGAAAAAAAAGATGTCATGGTATTTTTTACCATTATTTTTAATTCTTTCAGATAAAACGTGAATAAATAATAAGGTTTTGTTTATTTTTAAAACACAAAAAACGCATCAAAACAATAAATGATGATAACAAAATAGACTGCTGATTGGGATGTCACTAACAAATAAAACTTGTAAATTATATTAAATTAAAAATATTACATGGAAAAACCAAATAAATTTCCTGGGTCAAAAGTAATTTAATCAAGTAATAAAAATGATCAACGAGCCCACTGTCAAGAGATCAGAATAGTGTTGAATAATCAACGAGCCCACTATCAAGAGACCAGAATAGTGTTGAATAATCAATAACATTTGGTATAATGATGATGATATTGTTCTGCTTTCTGATGATTTACTAAGTCGACAGGTGTTTCCGAAGATAATTAACACAGTTTGTGATGCTTTTAATGGAGATCAAAGGCAAAGTTTATGATTTTCAGTAGAAAGAAAACACAGACAAGGCTACTTTTTGATATCAATAATAAAATGTTGAGCGAGTCCAATGTAATATAAATATTTGGGATGCTGATTGAATAATCAATGGAACCATTGTCAAGAGATCAAAGTAAGAATGGATGTATTACGACGCTGCTGCTTTGAAATGCCGCATCTACTTTGCAAAAATCTCGACGTACGTTGTTGAATTTTGTACTGCTATATATTATCCGTACTTTTTTTTATGTTAAAGCGTGAACTTTTATTAAGGACACCACAAATAAAATAGTTATTTGAGAGTCTCGTCTGTTGACAAAGTACGCAATGGTTCATCTTGGAAAGGACGAATGAATACGGATAAATAATATCCACCATCAGAAGGAGTACTCTGGATTTATTATGTAATGTGAGGATGATAATAATATGAGATCCTTCAACTGATACAAAGAAAACATAATGGCAGAAGTGTGGGAAAAAGACACATATCTTGGTTGAAGAACTTACATGAGCGGTTTCATTGTGGTACCATATCTTTGTTCTATAGACGAATCCTAAGGATTTCCTGGAGATACCACATTACAAATGACAAGGTTCTCAGCAGGATCGAAGAAACCAGACACCTGTCAAACACCATATCGGAAAGGCATGCAGAATGGATGGGTCATATGCTGCGACATGGAAATCTTCGGCACAATATACTGGGGGGAATGATTGAGGGATCGATTAACAGAGGGCGTTCTCGCCGAGAGTATCTGGAGCAAATAAGCCACGATATGAACTGCACCTCTTATATAGAGCTCAAGAGGATTGCTGAAGACCGAGCGGAGTGGAGGAGGAGATGTAGAGTTTTGCTGCTAACCAATCCCCAGGATTGAAACTGAAGAAGAAATATACTATGTTCAGAACTGATCTTCAAAGATCAAGATAGATAGGGGTTTCAGGCATTCTTATGATATGCGATTGAGCTCTCTTTCCCACTGCGATTGAGCTCTCTTTACCACTGCAATTGTACTCTCTTTACCACTGCGATTGTACTCTCTTTACCACTGCGATTGTACTCTCTTTACCACTGCGATTGTACTTTCTTTACCATTGCGATTGTGCTCTCTTTACCACTGCGATTAAGCTATCTATATGACTGCGATTGAGCTCTCTTTATTTTTTATAGAAGTCGTTTCGTTTTAATTGTTCCTCTAATTTTTGTATTTCTTGTTTTATTATCAATCAAGTTCTACTGCATATAATGAAAATATAGCACGATAAAATTGATTGTATTAGATAATAATAATTGAATTGGTTTAAACGTGTTTTTACCGGTTCGACAGTTTCTCATTGTTACGCGTGTGGAGAAATTAAATTGGACTGAAAAACGTTCATTCAGCATTGATGTGATGGCGTGAGAAGATTGAGCCGGAATCCATGAACATGAAATGAAGTCATTTATAAGTATGCAATCAGCACCTGCCTTAGTGCATGCATCATAGTTGCATTCTTTAACGTAAATAAGTGTCTTAAGCAAATCAATATTCATTGCATAAATTCTCGTTTTTCTCATGGGTATAAGTCATTTATGTTCAGTTTAATAAGGTTTTTCGGTGTGTGTTTACCTCGTGGTTTGGCTTATGATGCAAACGTTTTGAAAACTGCAACATTTTCAGCCCAGAAGATGAAAACTGCCACTTTTCCGAAACGTCAGTATCGGATAAACGAATAGGATTTTTTATTACACGAATATTTAGAACAATTTAGTAAAACAAATACAGAACAAAAATAATCGACAAGTATCATGACCTAAACATAACTTATTGTACATTTGTTTTATTGGAAAATCTGCCAGTAAGTTACCAATAAATATTTTCACCTAATCAATAAAAAATCAAAGCAGTATTTTTTAAATAGTTCGAAGTACCAATTATGTTTTTTTATTTGTTAATAACAACTTATAAATGCACATTGATCCAAATAATGAAACGTCTACACACATATAAAATCAGGGCGTCTTGAAACTAGGAATTTAATAAAATAAATGAAATACACTGTGAATGGAATAATTTCTTGTAACAAAGGAATTTGAGGTTTCAATGCAAAATCCTTCAATCATATACCATATAATATGAACTTTCGGGGCGTTATAGCAGCCTACCAGCGATTAAGATATCGTATTGAATTACTTCCGTAACCCGGTCAGTAAGGCGTTTGTCGTCTACTCGGAGGTTTTGAGTTTTTAAGTGCTATCCAAAAAAAAAGGGTCCGTACTAGTCCAATAACATTACTCACATGCGGTAGACGTGTGCGAGTATTGTTGCATGACTACGTGTAGTAATATTTCCAACACGTACGATGGAAAATTGTGAGTTAATTGTGTATTTCCGTGGTTTTTAATCCGAAGGGTTGATGGCTGGGGCCGAATACAACATTGTCTCCCAGGCACGTTCCGCAACGTGTTCGCATATGTATGAGGGATGCTTTATGAAATAATGCATGAATTGAGCTTATAAAAAGTTTAAATTTAGAAAATTGCTTCATGCAAAAAAAAAATTCTATTATAGTTTACGTATACAAGGGTGTAGGTTGAAAAATATCTGATGACGTCGCGGCTAGGCTCAACCTTCTATTGGTGTTGATGTATCTACGCTGGGAAGATGTTATGAGATGAGCCCAGATTTTTTAATAGATTATCTCTTAATTGTATTTTCTTTTCCATTGCCTTAACACATTGTATTTATGTAATTTCAGAATGCACACGTATACCTTATTGCTTTAAATAAACTTTATGACTATTTATTAATTATTAGTTATTTCCAAATATTTTTTTACATGGTCACCCCATTTTAAACATACTCATATGTAAGATATATTGCGAAACGAAATGCTTTACGGGCGTCATATCGCCTAGTGGGCCAATCTGATCAGCGAGATGTGAAAGTGTCCATATTTCAAGGGGGCATTAGCTTATCTCGTGTGCGGCTGTGATGTGCCGTCGCCTTCCCCACCGCTGTTATGTATGCGAAAAGCACACATTCAGATCCGGGTTGCGTTCATATCGCCTCGACCATTTCTTATGCAGTATAGTGCATTGCAAGGACATCGCGCTTGCAAGATATATTTTTCACAGCTGGTTAAACTACAAGGAAAATTAGTGAATACAATGACTTTAATTGGATTGCGAATTGATCATTTGATAGTTGTTGTACTTGATCGAAAATTGGAGTCGTTTATTGTAGAATTGAATTAACTTTAGTAATACATAAAAAAAAGATCGAGCAACTTAAAGGTTAACCTGAAATTATGTTTAAAAACTATTAGCGGGATGACTTCAAAAATGTCAAGTTAAAATTATACTAAATAAAATTGATCTAGGCTGACAGTGGATGATAAACGTAGATAAGTAGATGCGTAAAGTAGGGTTGATTGCGAAGTAGATACCAAATTCTGTGTGGTAATATTTTCAACATTAACAAGGATTGACAATAGTTATGACAAAAATAAATAATGGGCTATCCGGAAAGTCGTTCCGTATTTCTCGGATAAATGTCTTTAGGACAAAATTTTGGATACTAATTTCATTCATAATGATCTGAATGTATATTATTATGAAATGTAATAGTTTAGCGCATTTAATTCGCCTATTGTTAACTCAAATTGCTTGAGCAATGTTTGCATCATTTTGAAGATGAAAAAAAAATAAGTTGTTTTTTTTCGGTGCTTGTTGCTTTTTTACTACTGCAGAGAAAAAAGTGACACAAAAAAGTTCTGTACAATGTAAGCCAATTGTTCAGTTAGCCATCAGGTGTATCAAATATGATTTAAAAAGAATCCTGTATGGCCGAGGCTTCGATTGAGAATAAGAAGCGTTCTACGATACGAGAGATACTGAAAATAACGAAAACCATAATGGAAAAGCCAGTTACAATAAAAAGTTTTTGTTTGAATTGTATCAAAAACTATGAAATACTTTTCGGACAACTAAATAGTTTGAACTAAAATCTTTGTTTTACTGATTATAAGCTACAAATGGTTTTGACATATTTTATATTCAAGTTTTCAAGACAACTTTCATTTGTGTGTGCTTTGTTTGCTACAATATTTGGTCAGCAATTGCTATTCATCGCACTTTTTAAAAAATGATTAAAAAATAGAAAAAGCCATGCATACTGTCTTCAAACAAATTTCTACTATTTTTTTCTCTTGAATGCTGAATCGAAAAACAATAATAATGAAATCGACAAATGAAAATTGCCTGCATAATAAAAATATATCTTTCTTGTTGAATATTTTATTCATTTTGATTTCCTTCTTCTGTCACAAGGAAGTGGCTGATTCGTGAATTATTTTAAGGTCATTTTCATTTTATATTTTTTTTAAACCTACATCTACATAAATTGAAAATACTTATTTAGAATTAAATAATATTTACCACATCTTCTAAATTAATAAAGTTTGGTTCAAATAACTTAAGTACTGAAATCTCTCTACATTATAATCTTGATCATTTAAATATCACGTCTTAATAATTAGCTGAAATTATTTAACGCTAGTCATTTATGCACCTGCAGATTTCAGTCTGCTTTTCACTTATTCCATATTAAACATCTTTTTGGTAGGTTGGAAGATGTTGCAACATGGCAATACACCCACCAGATTGTTCTATATTTGATGAAAGAGTAATACAATACAGGACAATGAATGCATAGATATACAATTATTTTATCCCCATTTACGATTTTCATTTTTAGAAAAGGTTATTTAAAAAAGAAAAAAAACTTTAAGATTGAGTGCATTTATGAAAAGTTTACATGAATACGTCAAAAAGTTAGATCAAATAGACACTATAATTGTTTTCATGAGTTTCGATAGTAAAAAAGCAGCACTCAAGTAGGCAGTATCACACATTTCAAGATTGTGAAATTAGAAACGATTTCCTGATAAAACGACATACATTTGTTGAAAACCATTATGAAATGTATTAAAACGTTTCTAGAAGTTTTCAACATTCCGAATTGTTGGCAATGAAAGTGGAACTATTTCATTTAAAAATCAGTCACATCAAGTAAAAGTTATTTTGGAAAACCAGTATATAAAATATGATTAACCTGAATACAACACTCCGCAGCATTTATCGACATTTTTTTTAAATAATTTTCCACAGAACACGATTCATAAAAATATAATGTAAATTTAATGAAAATATTCAAGTTGTTTTAATCTGGAATGTAACACGATGAATTTTGATAGTTATTGAACTAAAATACTTTCATATTCTGCTGTATTATGAGATTCTTGATGATGTCACATTTAAAATTTAGCGAAATATGGACGAATAGATTTGGCATTTGTACAAATTCAAAAGTTAATACAACTCTTACTTATAAACCACGTTCTTCAGAATACAATTTTATGCGTGAACAAATGATATTTTATAAATTAGTGCATATGATACTAGATTTTAACTAATTACGAAATAAGGGAAAATGTTCCGGTTTAACACTAATGTTGAAATCATTCTTGAATTGATTGCACACATTTCTGAATAAAATTGAAGTGTTCAAAACGTGGGATTTAATAAAATCAGATTTTTCAAAATATTGTGCCACACTTCTCACAGCCAATAAGAAAGCAGCAATCACTTTTTTTTGTATCACAGTACGAAATTTCAAAAAACTCACGATTTTTTTTGCGTAGGGTGGAAATGACGTAAAAAACAAAAGATGGGGAAAACCGGCGGATGGGGGAGGGTGGTGATTCAAGATGGCGGATGATTATAAAATGATCGAGACTCACCGGCGGTAAATAGACAGAGCGCAAGAACCGCGATACAGACGTACCGCGCCATGGTGGTCACTAAACAGTCCCTCGCGGGGCGGATACCGTGTTTATATAGCGGCCCCGTCCCCCGCGCCCCTCCCTATTATTCGACTACGAACTTGCAACAGCCAATAGAAAGTCATCATGAAGGGTTTAGTGCGCCATCTTAATTTTCCAGAAACATTATATTAAACAAGCGGGAATTCCCTTTTTCATATGTTGTCACAATTTAAGAAAGAAAAATTAAGTTTTTAAATAATTTTAATTTAGATTGTGTTGAAAAAACTTATTTAAATTCAATAAATTTATTGAAAAGAATTAAAAGTTTTATGTATTAAACTTTTTTTTTAAAATTCATGGTATAAAGTTTTAAGATATAGAAAAAATGCAACCAGTCTTGCAGCTATAACGTTGTTATAATATATTAAATACATTTTTAGAAAATTAAAATGTCATTTTGGTTTTTATAAATGCATGTTTATACATTTTTTTACTGTAATTTAGCAGTTTGGGAATAAAAATGTGGTTCTGTTTGCAACATTGTATGTTTTGTGTACTATGTCTCGTGTGACACTGTGCGGTTGAGAAAGAATCCGACAGGTGGCGTGTAAGGAGGGGCACTCCTTGAGCCTTGGCAGGTCATTATTTGGAATAGTGACCAGTGAAATTTTGCGATAGGAGAAAAAAGTAAAAATGATCCTTATAATATAAAAAATCAAACCTCATTTGAATTGATTCATTTTAAGCAAGACGCTTGACATAAATGCAGCAAACCGCATATTTGACGTTATCATTAAAATATGCTTCTTCAATAAGATGTAAATGTTTACATATCAAACATGATTAATCAGTTTTGTTTATTCATCCATTTAAACACCCACACAACAACGCCACGTTCATTTTAGGGTAAACAGAGATAATAGACGTTCACGTCTCTCTATCCATGTACACCGATCCCTCCTCATTCATACCCATACATCTCGTTATACGTGATTTACTGTTCCTCGTATTCCTTACCTTTTATACAGTTGAAATTTCTGCAAATGTCCCTTTTCACTTTTTCTTCAGTTCACCTCCTCCTCGCCTTTCATTCATTTCAGATGTATATTTGTTTCGTGTCATTCTCTCAATGTGTCCAAAATATTTAAAGAATCCTTCCTTAATTCTTATGGCATATATACCCAACAAACAGTTTTTCGTTATCCGATTATTTCCTTTCTCTATCAAATATTTTATACCCAAATATTCCATATAAGGCACGTATTACTACCATATTTATTTTGCTCTTATAACTCTCTTTAAATGCTCAGGGTTCACATCCATAGATCAACGTTGACACTATCACACCTTTGTTCAGAGTAATGCTCAAAATTTCAATAAAGACTAAATTAAATAAATTATTATAAAAAAGCAAAAAAAAACCTGTACAATTCCATGTTAGTTTTACAAAAATATCTTGAAACAAGTGAAATATTTTATTTATAGTCGTAAATCATTATCTGAAAAGCAAGTAATCGAGACATATATTGAAAGGCGTGTTGCAACCGAAAAGAAGGTCAACTATGCATTTAATACTATATTTGCCTTTTAAAAACGATAGAACACGGTGGTGTGTTATTCCTCACAATGTATTGTATTGTATTACACTTCCGTTGCATACATTACAACGTAGCGAGCTTAGTACTATGTGGAAATGTATTCCAACCAATCAGAAATAGTTTAAAGATGCCTTAAGTGACAACTAGACTTTAACCCTTTCTAAAATAAATACGGTTCAACAGAAATCGATCCAGTAACCTCTAAATTGTTAGACAGGTATCATATCATCTTAGCTACAGAAGTAAAACATGGACACTGATGAAGTGAGATAAGAGATATAATAAATGATTTTAAAATGCGTGTTTAGCGAATAATATCAGGTGTAACCATTAATGATCGAGTCAGCAATTACCAGACTAGAGTTTATTATCGGGAAGTTCATTCGTGTTGGATTTTATAAATATAATTAACGTTTTAAAAATATTAAAATACTTTTAAAACGTTTAAAAAATAATTATTCAAACAAATAAAATTAACCTATCTGAAATACTTTATTTACACAATCATTCTTTCTACGTGCCCAAACCATTTCAGAATGCTCTTCGTCATTTTACTCAACATGTCAGCCTTAAGTTCACATTCATCACTTCATTTCGTATTCTGTCATACTCGTACATTGCATTGCATGTTTCTTCTAAGAACACGTATTTCTACAACATTTATTCGCCTCATTTTAGTATTTTTCCATCCTCGTGTTTCACTCTCATACCATTTTCCGGTATATTGTAGACTTCGTGTTGCAATGAAACACACACAACAACTTTGCGCGTTTAGATAAAAAAAATCAAACTTTTTAGAAAGTCGATAAGTTTTCTACCCGTAAAGGTTATTGATATAGGTTTTCACTAATTGATATTTTATTAACGAAAAACGTTTTCGGCAAATCCGCGTATAGTCAAGAGATAACAAATTTTCTCCCAGCGTTTTAACTGAGTATCATCAGACCCTCGAAAGAAATCAGTCACACTGTCTATTAGAAACAAAAATATTAACTGACTTACTTAAAAAAAATAGCTTGTGGTGACTTGGGTGAGTTTTCAAGACTCCGCGGTACTGAAACAATAAGTACTGAAAATACGTAACATCGTACAGTACACATTCTAGCTTAGAGTATTTTACATTTAGAATACACAGGTCCGTGCCATCTCAACCCTGGTTCTGATTTCCAGGGAATGATTCCACTGATGATGAAGCTAGCATCCCAGATGTTTGTATATATGTGTATGATATATGCACTCTTTCACTGTGCGCAGATCTTACTCTCAGTGATGCGTTAGGTCGTTTATTCTCCTAACTGATAATCATAAATTTCGTCTTTGTAATATTCATTGAGAGTCCTTTATTGCTGCATGCCACACTGATTTTATTCATGAGTATTTGCAGGTTTTCCATATTATTTGAAAAAATGACAGCGTCATCAGCATATCGGATGTGGGTAGTTATTTAATCATTAATTATTATCTCATATTTCGAATCTTTACTAGCCAATGTCTCCGTGAAAATCGCCTCCAAGTATATATTAAAAGGATCAGGAGAAAATATGCAAACCTACCGAACTCCACGGCATATACGTCTGCTGACAAGCTGTCCACCTTCACTGATGCCCATTGGTGCCAGAATAGATTTACGATGGTTCTAACATATTTTATGTCCAGATCATTGTTCACAAGAATTGACAATAGCTTGTGGTGTTGTACTCTACCAAAACTTTTTTAGAAGTCAGTAAAATAAGCACAAACAACAACATTTATGTCAAGACATTTTTATCTAACAAAGTGCCTCTCTTGTACTATACACCTTTCTGATAATTTCATACATTCAATCATCTCGGAAAATATTACCTACATTCAGTACCTGGCGCTAACAGTCCGGTATCGTAATCACGATGCGGTTAGCGCATCGTTGGACAGAGACGACGCTCTACAAACGATGTGTATTACTTACCGCCAGGTACTGGACCCTAATTTTTCAATTTACTTTATTCAACAGCTTATTTTTTATTACTCACCCACATTTCGCATTTAATTTTCTTTGAATACTTTTCTATTAACATGATTTTACATTCCCCAACATTCATTCTTAGATCTTTCTCTTTAAATCTTCATACAATTTACTTATCAGACTCTAATTCATCTTCATTCTCCACTATCACTACCATGTTATCAGCATACAGTAATTCCCTCACATTCCCATTCGTCATTTGTTTTCTCCCAATTGACCCCTGTAGTACCTTCTGTTTATTTTAAACCTAAACATATTAATTTATATCTAAATATCGTGTCAGACTCAAATGGCTTAAAATAAGACAGCGAATAAATCTCCACGTTCTGTCAACTATCTTTAGAATGTTGAAAATTCTAAGCATCATTAGTGTTTGCGTGAAAAAGTAAATTATCTTTTTTGAGTATGGGCAGCCCTTTAGAGCTGGTGACATCAGATACCAACGTATCACAATTCATTTTATACACCATATTTTTTTGGTCCACTCGGCATTGCTTTGAAATGATCTTCCTGGCTCTATCAGACGAGCTTTATTCTTATCGATATTTAAGAAAATACTAATGAAACACAATTTATATTGAAATTTTCCTTGTTTTTAACATCCGTATAGTTTCCATTCTCATCCTTGTTTTCGTATAGATTTGTCTTCTATTTTAATTTTCGTTACATTTTATAAAATATTTTCAGTATGAAACAAAGTCAAATATACCGATGATAATTATAAATTAAAAACTGATTGATTGGACAATTTTTTACTTTAAAGCAATACATTCAGCAGATGTATTTACCACAAAAGTGCCAAAAAACCTTTCAGTTTAAACTCGGATTTTGATTTGGCATTCAGTGTACTCTCAAAAATTAATTAGTTGAAATATTATTTCAATTCACTTTAACAGAGTAATCAATTTTAGAAGCACACTACCTTTTTTTCTAAGTACTTAATTTAAAACCAAATTTATCACAAACTTGTGAAGAAATCGCTTTAAAGTGATAAGTCTGTCAGATGAATTTATTGTACATGAAATTGTTAAATAATAATAATTTTCGCGATGTATTTTTGACCCGATTGACAAAAATTAAGTAAAATTTTTCTTTTAAATAATTTCATCACACCACTAGAAACGATTTATGTGTTAATGTACTATTTAAGGCATGTGTAATGCGTAGTGTGTAATGCGCAGTGTGTAATGCAGACATATACAGAAGACCTTGATAAAAGTGTGGTAAGTAATAGATTATCCAACACGTTTTTTACAGTGCTGTCTGATGACACATGGGGACAATTATATTAATATAACTTTTGGCATTTATTGTTATTCCAAAATTTGATTTATTTTCCGTGACTCGCACTTACATATGTTCTGTATACCGAGGAGGTTTTTTAAATTTTTTAACATTTTTAATTTTTGCGATGAACTATACATGTACTAAGGTACTGTACTATACTAAGATGCCCGTACTAAGAGTAGATTACGTAGAAACAGGTAGTTCACATATAAAAAAAAACAAAACAAAAAAAGAAAGAAAAATATTTAGAATAGTCATAATTCGAAAAAATCGATAAAATCAAAGAAATGTTGGCCGAAAATCGCAAATTGACCATCAGAGAGCTGGCAGAAGACTTGAACATCGCTTATGGATCCGTTCAAGACATTTTGGTTAATGATTTGGGCCTCAGACGTGTCGCTGTAAAACTGGTGTCGAAAGACCTCAATTTCATGCAAAAAAAGGACCGCGTTGAAATCGTGAAAGACATGATTTCCATGAGTTTTTGACCAAAAACAACACGAATACTATTCAGCAGCCTTCGAATTCACCTGATCTGACTCCCTGCGACTTTTCCTGTTCAACCGACTTAAAAAACCGCTTCGCGGAACGCGTTACAGCACCCGAGAGGATGTCATGAAAACAATTGAAGACGGCTCTGATGAACATACCGAAAATTGAGTACCAGCGGTGTTTCGAGGATAGGATCAAGCTCTGGCGTAAGTGCGTTGCAGTCGATGGGGAGTACTTTGAAGGGGACCATATCGTATTCAAAGAAATTTTGTTTTTGGTATATCGTAAAAAGGGTCTGTTATAAGAAATGTAATCGATCCAAATGTTAATTTATTCATAGCATAGTTAGTAAGATGTCTATTTTTCAACCCGGAGGTTGCGAGTTCAGTTCACTTCAGACCTTTTTAGTTTTTTTTTCTGGTTGATTGGAAGAGTTTGCGATATGGCAATAATCCTGCCAAGCTGTACTGCGAGTATATACAAAGAAAGCCAAAAATAATTTAATACAAATTAATAGTGTATTAATTCTGAGGGAATTTTCTAGATATTTTAATGTTTTCGGTTCTTTTTTATGTTTTACAATAGAAATTTTCAATTACGTTTCTTCACATGTCAAACTCAATTATATCGGATTAAAATTTAACAAAATATAATATACTAAAAGTCTACATATAGTATAATGACAACATAAAAATATACTTATGTTTCTCTGTAAAGTAGCTAAGCTAGGCCTACATGATTATTAAGGAGTTCAATCCTCAATTTATCCACTGATATTTGAAAAATATCAATGTCGAAAAATTTATTCAACAGGGTCATTCTGTTAACAAATTTTTATATTCTTACTACTTCAGTTGGTGAATACAACACCGATTTTTTCCCTTGTCAGAGAAAACAAAAAAGGACCGAATACCAGACTTTTCTATCTCGACACACATCCTTCACCTCTTCAATATACAAACAGTTCATCTCACGACTGCACAGTTACAACAGGACCTAGACTCCCTAGTCTACTGGAGTGAACAAAATCATCTCCTGTTTAACATTAATAAATGTGTCTGTGTATCTTATAGCCGATCGCTTTCACCATCAGCATGCTAGACAGGGAGTGGCTTTAAACAGAGTTTCTGAATTCAAAGATTTGGGCGTAAGCTTTGATGTCGGACTCACGTTCGTTAACCATGTCTCACGTTTGATATCGGACTATTACAGACTACTCGGTTTTATAATGAGAATATCAAGAGAATTCAATAGCACCGACATCCTCCGAAACTTATATAATTATCTAATTAGAACCAAATTAGAATATGCATCTACGGTTTGGGCTCCTCATCAGCTCAAATATAAGAACAATATGGAACAAATACAAAAAAATATTCCTCAGATATCTATCGTACAGAACAAATATGCTCTCCCTGTCGAACTTCTCACAGTGTGTAACTATAGAAGCCTCGAAACCAGAAGGCCATTGCGATATTTCTACTTAAGGTTTTTCAAGGTTGCTTTAACTGTCCCGCGATTCTAGAAGCACTATGTTTATATGTACCTAATAAATATAGCCGTGTAAGGAATCACCCTCTGTTCTACATACCAACTTACAGGATGAGTATCATGGCTAAACACTCAGTCACGCGTGGTATAGAGATATTGAACCAACTGAGTGACACTGTTGATATATTCTCGGTAACGCCTAGCAGTATGAGAAGAATCCTGGCTGATATTCTTCCTAACGAATAAGCTAACTCTAGAAGCAGACCCTCTTTGTGCAACAGGAGAAATTCGTGCAAAGTGGATAAAAAAAACTCTCATACAACTCCTACGTATTCTCGAACTTCCGATGTTTCCTTCTATCAAAATATTATTTACTTAATCTAAATGTGCTTTTCTTGGTCTTCCTCTACTACCCCATGTATTATTCTCAGTGCATGCATGAATATAAAGGTAAATTAAAAAAATAAAAATAAATGTGTTGACGAATGTATCCATAGCGAGATTTAAGTGTGATAAGTAGTGGGATAGATTGCCTGGTTGATGTATCAATGGGCGGGAAATTCTGCTCCTAGGTCAAACAATAGATGAACCAAAAATGTGTTGCAATAGAGACCGTGAACTGAGAACTGAAAAAACGCCCTCAAGATGGATGGACGACATTAAGCAATTTGCTGGAATTATTTTTTAATTAAAATAATGTACGTGGTACTTGAAAAGTATCTTGAAAATCTAAAAGGTCTTTCAAATTGAGCGGTTTTTTTAATTAATTTTTTTTAAATTCTTGAATAAAACACACAATTTGCTTTGATTTCAAAAAACTTTTTGTCATTGAAACTAATGTATGACATTTAAACACAAAAAACAATTTTCGTCAAATGTCCAAATCTTGCAGCTCCACAGATGTCTACTCTTTTGTTAAAATTATTGATGACATTTTGGCATAATTGCGGTTCTAACTCACCAATAACCCGAATAATTTCGTCCTTCAGCTCAGGAATTGATTGGGCGTCATTCTTATATACCTGGTTTTTCACGTAACCTCAGAGAAAATAGTTAACGGTGTCACATCACATGACCTTGGTGGCCAATTAACATCACCGTTTCCGGAGATAACAATACATAAAATAATTCAACAATTTGAATACGACTTCATTTTTATTAATGTCATACATTACACTTCTCAAATGTCACAAGACTTAGGCAAGTTCGCGACGCCATCTGTGTTTTATCCGAGAGTTAAAAAAAACCGCTGAATTTGAAAGACCCTTTGTAGGATGAGACTCATCATATGCTGGAATAAAATTTGAGTATAACAAGACTAACATGAATAGTACATACGTCACGAAAATTTTGACAAAAGAGTGGACACCTGTGGAGCTGCAAAATGTGGACATTTGGCAGATATTGTTATTTGTGTTTAAATTTCGTACATTATACTTCAATAACCAATAAAAAGTTTTTTGAAATCAAAGCAAATTGTGTGTTTTATTCAAGAATAAAAAAAAATGAATTAAAAAACCGCTAAATTTGAAAGACCCTTTATTATATTGCATTGAAACATTTGAAATTCGTTTCAAAATCTTATAAGTGAATGATGTTAATGCCCATTTTAACATTATTGTTATGTTATAAAATATTTTTATCTTACGGAAACCTAGTTCTGAACTTGGAGTTTGCAAACGAAACGTGAATAATGCAAAAAGTAATAAAGGTAACATAAATGCAGTCGACATGAGAGATCCGAATGTGTAAAAAAAAACAACGTGTGATAGAATAGGAAACGAGGATATTTGAAAAGAATGTAGACTGTATAAAGACGCAGTGCATTAGATGAAAAAAAGAGCTTTGATATGCTTTAACCACGCAGAAAAAAATGAATGATGAAAGATTTAGAAAAAAAAATTTACCAGAGTAGTACAGAAGTTAAAGGTAAAATTATCTAGAGAGAAGTATGTAACGTGTTACATTCCCGATTTTCCTATTCTCTCTACGAATTCTTCCGTTTTTCTTTGATTGATGATATCTCACATTAATTTTATTATGTATGAGTACATTGTTCGTGAATCTTGAATAGGTTTATAAAAATTTGATTATTTTTGCAGTCATGTAACTTTCTTTATTTACTTTTGTTTTGTTGGTTGGAAAAGATTTCCGCATGGCAATAAATCTCCTAGATTGTTTTACAGTAAAATATTAAACAAATAAGGTACGGACAGATCTAGAAAAACGTGGTACGACGAAAAGTATCAAATATTGCTAAAATTAATTATGTGAAGTCTCGATAATTGAAAATTATGCATGGCGAGGTGTATGGACATGGCATAAGAGCAAGAAATGTGCCAGGGTATAATAAAGGGAAGATCTTTTATTTCTGATTACTCTTATAAGGGCTTGGCTTAATGATTTATACTGACAGTGTTGAATATAATTTTATATTGTAATATCTATTTAATATTACAATAAAAAGCCTTTGATTGTTATCACCCACGCTTCAGATCAATATGTTGTTAAGGGTAAAATGATCAAGTTGTTTATTCTAAGTTTGGTATTCTGGAAGAGGGCCATTTAACTCAGTAGTTTGTAATACGCTATGGATGCTCTGGTGCATATTGGGTCCTTATTTGAGTGCCAATACCCTAATTTTTGTTGGTATGGATACTACCCAGGTATGTGAACTTTTCAACCCCTTCTATCTGATCCTCTCTCATCATGAGATAATTGAAGGGTAAATTTCTGAATTCAAAGATTTGGGCGTAACCTTTGATGTCGGACTAAAGTTCGTTAACCATGTCTCACGTTTGATATCGGACTATTACAAACTACTCGGTTTTATAATGAGAATATCAAGAGAATTTAACAGCACCGATATCCTCCGAAACTTATATAATTATCTAATTAGAACCAAATTAAAATATATGCATCAACGGTTTGGGCTCCTCATCAGCTTAGATATAAAAAAAATATATAGAACAAATACAAAAAAAAATCCTCAGATATCTATGGTACAGAACAAAGGGCGATTATCCAAAATATGCTCACCATGCCGAACTTCTCACGGTGTGTAACTATAGAAGCCTTGAAACAAGAAGGCAAGAATCCATTGCGATATTCCTAATAAAGGGTTTCCAAGGTTGCTTTATGTGTCCCGCGATTCTAGAAGCACTAAGTTTATATGTACCCAATAAATATAGCCGCGCAAGCAATCACCCTCTGTTCTATATACCAACTTACAGGACAAATATTATGGCTAAACACTCAGTCACGCGTGGTATAGAGATATTGAACCAACTGAATGACACGGTTGATATATTCTCGGTACCGTCTAGCAGTATAAGAAGAATCCTGGCTGATATTATTCCTAACGAATAGATCCCCTTTGTGTAACAGGAGAAATCCGTGCAGTGGATAATTTTTTTTTTTAAATGTACAGAGAATGAATTCCACAAGAATTCCATACATAGGTCTGCATGGGGTGTCGGATAAACGGCGTCCACCAGGAAGAAACCCGAAACGATGGAGAGATAGCTGGAGTTCAGCATCACAGGAGGACAATCCTGCAGTAACAGACTCTTGAGTCTATATAAAGTTTAAGAAAAAGTACATTTGTACAAATGTATGAACTTTGTATAATAAATGGTATAGAGATATTCAACCAACTGAATGACACTGTTTATATATTCTCGGTACCGCCTAGCAGTATGAGAAGAATCCTGGCTGATATTCTTCCTAACGAATAAGCTAACGCTAGAATAAGACCCTCTTTGTGTAACAGGAGTAATCCGTGCAAAGTGGATAAAAAAAAGTGAAGGGCTATTAATTTTTTAAACTTTTGATATCTACTTTAAAGGGCTGCTCAGGCAAAATCGAATAATAATAAAAGGATGATGCACATAGTATTGTTTAGGCAGTTTACTTTCCTTGAAGGTGTTCGAACGCAAGATTAAAATCCATTTTTATTAGCAGATTAAAAATATTACAAATACTCGTATATAAGAGTTGAGGAACATAAGTTGTAATGTATAAAACATAAGTTGTAATGTATAAAACATAAGTTGTAATGTAACATATATAAAAGTTGACAGAAAGGTGGTAGCTTGGCTATTAGATTAGATACTTCCCCGCATTTGCAAATGTTTATTTGATAAGAAAACCTCATAAAATTTATAGAGGGAAGACAGACTACAAAGAAACCTTTGTAGATCTTCCGGTATATGATAGTAATATATCCAGCTTTCGGTGTAATGTAGTGTATGCGTGAAATGTTCATATACAATCATACATTTTGATACTACCATACAAAAAAGGTTGTATTGAAGTGTTTCCTAAAGCTGCACACACAGTTCATGTTTCTAACACTAAGAGTTATATCATTTCACGCCACAGAACCATCAACAAAACGAAAAGTGTCTTCCTTATTTCGTGATGTCTTTCTTTTTGATAAGACCACAATTAACACAGATATAACAAAATTTCTATGTTCTTCGAAGTTAAAGTACTTAAGAAAGTTAAATAAGAAATAAATCGTGAAAAAAGCCATTGCGGGACGAGCTTTGAATCATAAATTAAAAAATATTTAATGTCTTCTATAGTTACGAGATATATTTTTTCCGTAACGGATATAGTATCATTTCGAGCATTTCACAAGTTTTCTCGCATTCGTGGGAATAATTTCGTATAAAATTGGTGTCAGCTGCAATTATTTTCATTAAAATGATGAACATTGACCTTTTAATGGGTTGATTACACCGTATAATGCCACATTAGCATTCATTCTATTCTTCACCATTTTTATATTGGTACAATTAAAAATGCAATTAATAATTTTGAAGCGAATGGCATTTTTCAAGTCTAAATTAAGTTGAAGAATTTAATTATATTTAATGTTCTGCTATATTCCTTATTAACGGGTTAATTCGTTATTAAATTAATGGGTGACCATTACAGATAATCCCCGTTGATCGCGAGGGATACGTTCTGGACATGGTCGCGATAAACGAAATTTCGCGATCAATAAAATCAATAAAATCATTTTAAAATTCTTAAAAACACTTTATTAATAAAATAAACATTGTTAATAACAAAAATATATCATACATAACATAATTAATTCATTTTATTCCGCGTTGCAAAATAGAGACTAGATTACCTTGTTTGGCTCTCTGCGTTTATTATGCAAAATTTGCCGACAACTGTCAAATAATCCGTTACAACCCCGCTTTATACGAGTAGCACTCACTTGCTCGTAATCTTCGTCGTTTTCTTCTAACAACTCCATGTATTGATTGTGAAGATAAAGGTCCTTTTTAATGATTTTGATACTTAACTTTCGCACGGGAACAGGTTACGAGACGTCATTTTCTTGGGACATAGTATAGCAGTCCATTTCCTGCAGCCCTTCATTCGTTAAGGGTTCGCCGTGTGATTTTAACGAAGTCTGAATATCATCTACGAGTACATCAACACCTTCGATGCTTCCGGAAATTTCATATCTCTTCGATGATATTTTGAATATTGAATATAGGTTCATTTAACTGTCCCGCGATTCTAGAAGCACTAAGTTTATATGTACCCAATAAATATAGCCGTGCAAGGAATCACCCTCTGTTCTACATACCAACTTATAGGACGAATATCATGGCTAAACACTCAGTCACGCGTGGTATAGAGATATTGAACCAATTGAATGACACGGTTGATATATTCTCGGTACCGTCTAGCAGTATGAGAAGAATCCTGGCTGATATTATTCCTAACGAATAAGCTAACGCTAGAAGCAGACCCCCTTTGTGTAACAGGAGAAATCCGTGCAAAGTGGATAAAAAAAAATGTGAAGGGCTAATAATTTTTTAAACTTTTGATGTCTACTTTAAAGGGCTGCTCAGGCAAGATCGAATAATAATAAAAGGATGATGCATATAGTATTGTTTAGGCAGTTTACTTTCCTTGAAGGTGTTCGAACTCAAGATTGAAATTCACTTTCATTAGCAGATTAAAAATATTACAAATACTCGTATATAAGAGTTGAGGAACATAATGTATAAAAGATGACAGAAAGGTGGTAGCTTGGCTATTAGATTAGGTACTTCCTCGCATTTGCATATGTTTATTTGATAAAAAAAAACACACACAAAACTTATAAAGGGAAGAAATCCGTGCAAAGTGGATTAAAAAAAAAAATATCATTTTCATAATTGATGTGATCTTCAATAATTTCTCTGAACAACCTTTTCCAAACATCCTTCATACTCGACTGGGTGACTTCATTCCACGCTTCGTCGATGTTTCTGATAGCTTTCATAATATTAAATTGTTTCCACCAAACCCACACACGCACACGCCGGTCCTCGATTTGATACATAATAATTATTACCGTTGATATTGATCAATGTTTTTATTTCGCAATGACATCATTCAAATCATAGAGGTTTTGATGAGGAATACATAAAGTATGAAGACCCTGCAATCAGTATATTTGGAGAAATTAAATTAAATATAAGTCCTGGTCACTCGCTATCTATCACATCACAGGGCGGCAAGTGTTAAGACGATCCTTGAAATGTGTCAAGGTCAGACAAGCGTCGATATAAAAAAATATTATTTTTAAAAAAGATCGCGATATAACGAATCCGCACTTACCCGGGGTCGCGATAAACGAAGGTTACCTGTACTTGTGACGATTATAATACCTATATTATAGATTTTGTCGGCTGCCGTCGTCTAACGATTAGCATTAATGCTAAGTAAGCGAGCGCCTCAGGTTCAATTTCTGATAGATTTATTTTATTCTTAGACCATTTTACATCTGAGTTTATTTATTTATTTAACACTTTTATTGCCATACAATCTGGCGGGCTTATTGCCAGGCGGCAATCTCTTCCAACCAACCAGACAAAAGTAAATGAAGCAAGTTACGTGGTCGCATACATCATTCAAATAACTATCCATCCCCACGAAATCCATAAACATATACGTGAGAACATACCCACGAACCCCACAAAGACGGACAATCACTCGAACATTATTTTTCATATAAAGTGAGATATAATCAATCAAAAGGAAAGGAAGGGATGGTTGAGAGGAAAGGAAAAGAAAAATCAGGAATGAAACACGTTATTTTACTGACTAGAAATTAAGAGTTTTTTAAGTCGCTTCTTAAAGAATGCCGAGGACGGAGCGAGTCTTATATTGTTATGTTCGTTTGTAGTTCATATGCTAACATATATAACCAGATTGAACTTTTGTAACGACATTGGTGGTCCTTAACATCCCTTATTTTTTGTTCAACTAATTAGGAAGTGCTCTTATGGTGATGGTAATGATCGGGAAAAACATTTTACCAAATTATTTAATTTTTTTAAAGACAGTTCAAAGTAGAGGATTGTGATACCTGTCATTGGTGTCACCGGAAATGACCATGTACATCACTTTGGCTTATCTTGTTGTAAGAAACTTTGGCATTTGAAGTTTGTCTGCGTTTTCTGTCACCACTGTGTTCTTGATACTACCAACAGTTATAAGCCATTTGAATTGATTTGCTGCTATTTGCTCCCAGTAATGTTGAGTATTTATTTTTTTGAGAGAAACATGCAGCACGTCCTTATATCTCTTGGGCTGTTAACCTTATTTTTTTTGTCCTCCATTAGAACGTCAAATAAGTTATTTCTTGGAAGTCTGGAGTCAGGCATGGGAGCCATATGTCCACACCAACGCAGGTGAGCACGTGACTCAACCATCTCCATGCTACAGTAGTTAGTTTTGTCAAATATCTAACTACTGTAGCATGGAGATGTAACCCAAATATTTGCCATGTGCTATACATACTCGTACATACAAATTTATATCTCAAGAACTAATCTTATTAATATATTATAACTATGAACTAACACAATCAAAATTTCCCACATATCATTTTATTTTAAATGATCTTTGCATTTAATTTTTTAGAAATAGTCAACAACTAAATACTGCTTATAACTAGATAACAATTCTTACAACTAATTATTTTAACACGAATTATTTAGCACTTAAAGTACATGCCTACTCGTTCAGGCTACTTACATTTCATCACATTCACTCAGACCTTGGTACTTCCTGTTAATACTGTAGGTGGACTAGTCAGGTAACAGATGATGCTTCGGAAGCCTATGCTCATAACGTAGAAGTACTTACAGGTCGAACTTACTCTCGTAAGGCCCCAGGGCAGTGAAGCGATTGGAGGATTGCTGTAGTTCTGTTGGCTTTTATAGAACTTTACGCTCCAAGCGAGTATGTGGTGTTGGAGGTTTTTTTTCACACTGTTTAGAGTGAAGTACGGAGAGGTTTGTTCTGAGATGGGTGTTGAAAAAAAGTTCATCGTTCGATACTTTATATTAACAATGAACCTTAATTATTTGCCTCAATTACCGTTGTCGGCACTTTTATGCTTCATTAACTTTTACTCGAAACATATTCATATATCATTAAGGTTCAAAATGTTTTTGCTTGAACAATTAAGAGCATTTATGGACACATATCACGCCGGCCATTCCTATCACATGTCCAGGCAATGTTACAATAAAAAAATGATACTTTTTTCTTCACTGGAGAAGGCGTCCCTTTGAGTCCCTTCTTCGTCACTGTGTGACGTCGCGCTCATAAAAAAAATCGATCTTCTAGTGTGGATCGGGAACTTATTTTGTCCCCCATAATAGGGTGGGTGGAGGTGGGATTGAACTGAACCTCTTTCTTCAGTAGCATTTAAACTAGAACCGATATTAAGTACATTTAGATTCTGTCCACGGAGAAAATTCTCTTTAGACAGCATCCAAACAGCATCAATTTGAAATAAACTAGATAATATATTGCGAGGTGCATGGTCGCGCGGTAACACATTGGACTTCCGTGCGGAAGGTCGTCGGTTCGAACCTCGCGCTGTGCTACTCTCCTCGAACGACAAAGGCACTTTTACTGCCTAGTGTTCGATGGTATAACCTATGGCTTCGGTTATATCTATTCTTAAAAAAAAAACATTCAAATAATGTAACTGAGATACTGCAACTTACGATTTTTCAATTTTAAACAGTTCTTGGTCCTTATTAATACGAATAAGCACTTCCACATTTGTAACGATCTTCGTCCAAGTTTGTAACACGATTTTTATCTGTTGCATAGAGTAACAATGTAAATTATATAGTTACATTACATTGTTTAGTACATTACACATAAACTTCTCATTAAATGCAATTAAACTTCATTGTTGGTAGAAAGTTTGCGAGTTTTTATGATTATCTGCATTAATTAATCGTTCCACTTTCGTGAATTTTTGTACCGTTGCAAATTAATAGATTTAAAATAAAGTTATAAATCAACAATATTCATAGAATTGCTAATGATTCGTTATTAAAAATAAAAGGAATATGATAATTATCTATCTTAACCCTTCCTTCCCTGTGATGTGTAACTAGTACAAATTGCTTCTAAAACTTTAATATCGCTGTAAATATAATAAATACTGGCTTCAGATTTTAGCTATTGCTCCGTAATACATTTACGCATTGAATCAAAAAAAAAATTAATAATAATTAGCACTTATCGGCCACATCAGAGATATTTTGTGAAAATAGGGAAAAAATTCACAAATACGAGTACAAACAAACGTGTGCCAGTGTGTGACGTAAATATATTAATTCTAAAAAAAAACGCTATGGGTGAGGAAGCGACACTAATCACTTCTCACTCTCACTCTACTTCGGTATATGGGAACGCAAGAAATAGAAACTCAGTTCGCAGTTGTTTCTTCCTTCGAGGTATAACATACACCGTGGTAGTGTTCCGAGTCCCATCCCAGTAACTCTAGGGCATCCATATGAAGTAGTCTCTGCGCCCGTTTTGTGAACATCGGCCGATGTTTTTTCATGTTTTCAGCTATTAAATTTAAATTAATATCACTTTTGTCTTCAAATTTAATTAATTTAAGCGATTGACTATAAAAAGTCTTATTTTTCCGATTTTAAATCGCTCATTTTTTTATGTGTATTGAATACACAGTACCGGAACGCGCGATTTTTTTAGCACCGGAAGGGAAAGGTTAATATAAAAATCACAAGCCTCATAAATAGTAAACATTATTTATCTATAAAGTGGTTTTGAACAATTTAATTCACTTGATTATTTTTTTTTACCTCCCTGAAAAAAATATTTAAAATGGAATACGAATATTTTTCTTTACCCATTACATGAAGTGCAAATAAAATGCAAAAATTGTCATAAATGCTAGGACGCAAAGCATTAAAATCCAAATAAATGGAAAAATGGTTTAATGGAAAAAAATGATTCGTCATAACAGTCGTGGAAAAGTTTTTACCAGGTGACACTTCGTGACTGAAATCAAAGTTTCTCAACATGAAATATAATATTTTCATAAAAATTAACTTATTTTATTCAGAGATTTTCAGAATAAATCAAATTCTTCATTATTTATTCATTTAACACTTTCACGCAAATAAATCTGTCGAATTTATTGCTTTCAAGCAATTTCTTCCAATCAATCAGCTTTTGTTTCGTAATTATTACAAAATATATGACGTATCCATGACCGTGTCTTTAATGTAGTATATGAAAACAATCGATTTTGCAAAAATGAAAACAAAAGATAAATGTCAAAGAAAAAGTCATTTAAGAAACGCATTTTATGGGAATTTTTGATGAGGAATATTTTGAGATAAATTACATTACTGCAGTATACTGATTTGCGAATAAAATCTGTCGGCAATAAAGCAAAAAAAGACGCTTGGGTTTTGTCATTCGAACTACTAAACTATTAAAAAACTACCAAACCTACGTTCTCTGAATATTGTAAAGGGTCTTTCAAATTGAGCGTTTTTTTTTATTCTTGGATAAAACACAGATGGCGTCGCGAGCTTGCCTGAGTCTTGTGACATTTGAGAAGTGTAATATATGACATTAATAAAAATGGAGCCGTATACAATACAATAACGCGTTCAAATTGTTGAATTATTTTATGTATTGTAATCTCCGGAAACGATGATTTTAATTGCCCACCAAGATCATGTGATCTGACACCGTTGGACTATTTTCTCTGGGGTTACGTGAAAAGTCAGGTCTATAAGAATGACTTTCGATCAATTCTTGAGCTGAAGGACGAAATTATTCGCGTTATTGGTGAGTTAGAACTGCAATTAAGCCAAAATGTCATCGAAAATTTTGACAAAAGAGTGGACATCTATGGAGCTGCAAGAGGTGGACATTTGGCGGATATTGTTTTTTGTGTTTAAATGTCGTACATTATACTTCAATGACCAATAAAATGTTTTTGAAATCAAAGCAAATTGTGTGTTTTGTTCAAGAATGAAAAAAAACGCAATTAAAAAAACCGCTCAATTTGAAAGACCCTTTACAACAGGTCATTAAATATATGTTTCTATAACATGAACGTAACAGGGTGGTTACGTATTCACTCATGTTAGCGACAGTCGAAATAAGATGTATACATTGTGTCGATATGAGAGAATATGCACATTATTCCTAGTTTTATGTACTATCATTAGAAAGTCGAACATTTAGAGTTTGCTTTTTTTATTTACATCGGCGATATTTAGTTAGCTCGTTCGTCTGAAACTTGGTTTGTTGTTTCGGATAATATTCTGAGGCAACGCACCCATATATTGTTTATCAATCTATGTGTAGATCCAACTTGCTTTTGAAAATGCCAGTAGGTAAAGCAATCACACTTTAATCGAGTGTGTTCTCAGACACATATTTTTCATATTTCGCTCAATTCCTTCGGGAAAAAAATTCATCAACTAAGTATAATCATGTTAACTGTTTCTTTTAAAATATAATTTAAAAAAAATGTTGTCTTGTTTTATTTTCTGGCTATTTATCATCTGAATTGATGTTATTCTATAGCTCATATGATACTTATGATTACTTTCCATAAAGTTTTTAAGCAATACAATAAATAACGCAGTATAAAAAACCCTGCTTAACAAAAGACTGTGGCTTGGAAGTTTGATCTCTTTGTCATCGAATTTTTGGATTTTATCTGTCCAGATTGCCTGTTTGCTGAAGTGCAGCAGTTTGCTTTCTATAAACCAATACACACACAAGCGTCCCCCTCGCCTCCTAAGAGGGCTGACAAGCATACTAAATCACAAAGAGGAATAGCTTATCGCTATATTTTAATTTAAATGGATAACACCAAAAACGACTAGCGTTGGTTGACATAAAAACAATTATAAAATCCAATATTCATGGATTAAAACAAATAACACAACATCACACATTATTTTTACAGTATTTTTATTCTTATGGTACCTTCCAATATATTAGAATTTGTCATTCAAACATATTGAAAGGCATGGCCGAGATAGTCTTTGACCAAATTACTGTGTGCTAGTTGAAGTGCAACAGTTTGCCCACATTAAATCAATACACGCATAGGCGTCTTCCATCCGTGGAATGGTTGACAATCATACCCGTTTAGGAGGGATAGTCTGTTGATTCGTATGACTGGTTAAATAACGATTTTACTTACATAATTTATTTTGAAGATCCTTAACCCCTCAGTAATTATTTATAAACAATTTTATTGACTCAACGGAGTAAACAAGGATTAAAATTTTGCTCATGACTCTGCCCAACTCTGTCATGGCCATTTGATGTCTGACACCTTTAGAATGACAAGGCGATCAAGCTTATGTTATAATACATATAATCATTTTCTTTAATAAATCGCCGATGCATTTTATGTCCTCAGTAAGTAACAGGAAAAATACGAGTTTATTGGAGAGACGACAAATGAAAGACAACAATCCCAAATCCATAAAAAATTGTCTACATTAAATTACCTGTTGTTTTTTCACAAATTATGTATTTATAAAATGTTTTGCCATACATAAATAAATAAAATAATAAAAAAATATTTAACACAAAATATCTTTATAAATCTATGCTATCCACTCTTATGACAACTTCTTCGTCCTAGTTGGTAAGGCGCTAGTTTTCTACTCGGGGGTTTTTGGGTTCGATTTCCGATGGTACTAAAAAAGGGAATCAGTCTGACAAAAAAGAGTTAGTATATACGAGTATATACATACCATCACGCCATCTTCCCGCCAGTAGAGACGAGAGAACGCCAAATTTTTCTATCGCGACCCATCTTTTGCATTTCCTTCATTCATCCATCACTTCTAATACAATTTCTCGGACTTTAAAAATGTTTTTCTCTGGCTTTCAAAATATAATCTAACTATACTTTATTTGGACTTCCTCTACAAAGCATTTTACTCCCATTTGCACTATACATCGGTTTTGTCAGTTTTTCTTAATTCATTCGTTCCACATGCCCAAACCATCTCAACCTACTCTTCATCTTACTTGAAATATCAGCCATAAGTTCACATTGTTTCCTTATCACTTAATTCCGTGTTCTGTCATACCTTTACATTGTACATTTGTTTTGTTAGTCTTTATTAATTCATTTATCGTACATGTTCAAACCATCTTAGATTTATCTTATTCAGTGTACTTAAAATAATTCGTATGATAGCGATACACGAACGGTCTAGACGTTTACGAGTGTTGTTGCTTGTCCACGTGCGGTTGTATTTTCAACACACGCGATGGTGAACTATATGTGAGCTTCTTGCCTACTCCAGTATGTCTCAATCGGAAGACTTGATTACTAAGGTTGAAGACAATATTGATATCTGTCCCGCTCTTCATAAATGTTCGCGTCATCAATTAGGATAGCATCTTCACCGTATACTTCGCAAATATCGCGAGCAGCTTTGGCAGCTTTATTCCCTCGATCGAACGCGAACAGAAAAGGAGGTGTCGAAAATGCTCACTTTCGTCTACTTGACATTCCATTTTGAAGGCTTGTAATCAAATAAAATAATATGTGTAACGTAAAAGTAAACACAATATCTTGTAGAGCAGAAAATTTTCTATCGAATGACGTATAACCTTTACCATTTTGTTTTACTTTTAGTGATCATTTTTAAAATTGAAAAACTTATGTTAACACCTAATATTTGATTTACATTTATAAACCTTCCTTATATGCTTGATGAGAAAGAAATATGTACCGGAACAAGAGAGGTGCAAGAAATGTAAGAAAACTATTAATATTTTAAATATTAAATAAATTATTTGATATTGTTAACGATACTGTCAATAAAATTACTATGCAATATAATTATTTAAACAAAACTGTCGATGGCTACACTATATTGTATATCTTTTATCTATCTGTCAATCTCATATCCTTTGATCTTTAGTCAGAGGCAACGGGTTTCAAAAGTTTTTCTTAACCTGCCATATTTATTTATATACAATACAATGTATTGCATATAAATAAATGGTAAGACGCTTATCTTGGTGGCCAATTGACACCCAACACTCCGTGGCCTGGTTGTAAGACGCTTGTCTGCCGATCCGGAGGTTGCGGGTTCGATTCCCGCTGGAACACAGATTTAAAAAAGAAGGATTCCAGTCTGGTTTTCACTTTGTGCCCATTAAAAAAAATATTTCTGGTTGGCTAGAAGAGATTACCACATGGCAATAAACTTGCCAGGCAAAAAAAGAAGAAAAAAAGTACCTTATAACAATAATAATAAACAATATTAATTAACAGCGATGAATGCTTGATATATTACGAAAGTAGAGAAGATATAAAAAAAAACAAAGCAATTGTATTGAAATAATTAAATCAAGATATAATTTTAAAAAAATCTATACCTCATCAACACGATACGGGACCGTTCAACAGCGGACGGCCCACACTGTACCACACTGGGCGTCACTCTTGACATCAATGTGAAATAATCCAAACAAAGCACTAGCTTAAACTAAAAGTTTACAAAACTATATAAGTTATCTACAAGATACGGGACCATTCAATGGAGGACAGCCCGCACAGCACCAAACCGGGTGTCCCTCTTGACATCGATGTGAAATAATCAAAACAAAGCACAAGTTTAAAATAAAAGCTTAAAAAAACTATATAAGTCATTAACACGGTACGGGACAGTTTAACACCGGTGGACAGCCCGCACTGCACCACACCGGGCATCACTCTTGATATCAATGTGAAATAATCAAAACAAAGCATAAGCTTAAAATAAAAGTTTACAAAACTATATATCATTAACACGATACAGGACTGTTTAACAACGGTGGACAGCCCGCACTGCAGGAAACTGGGCGTCACTCTTGGCATCAATGTGAAATAATTAAAATAAAGCACAAGCGTATAAAAGCGTACAAAACTATATACTTAGGTCATCAGCACTGCGCCAAACTGGGTGTCACTTTTGACATCAATGTGAAAAAGGAATATAAATATGTATGAACGAAAGTCATAATGTGCACTTTACAAATACAGACATAGGTCAAAACCATCCCCTAAACACTCAATGTCTCTAGATGTCAACACTTTTAAAACAAGTTGAATAACAAAATTAAAAGAATACAGACACTAAAGACCAATCATTGAACAATAAATTAAAAAAGCAAAATATAAAGAACGAAATTAGACAGTTGTAAATTTACAAACCTCCTTTAGCATAGGGTAAAAATACAAGTAGAGATAAAGAAATACAATAATGTATTTTAAATATCGGATTTTTCATCATACGAAACAATAATTTCGTAACAAATATGATATACACCCAAACATCAGAGGCTGTATTGCTGATGTCAATATTCTGCTGAATTCACAAACTTGTTATTCGAAATTGGCATTTAGGTTTTAAACACAGGTAGGTCATTTCATCTAAAATTATACAGTAGCGTTTATGAACTGCTTTTTTATAAATTCATAATTCAAGCGTTCTTGAGGTGGTATTTTTTTCGAAATGGTGTTATCTTATTTAAAGATTTTACGACTACAATTTTTATTATTTTTGCCCGAATTTGTTTTTAACAACCAAAATAGCGTAACATTATAAGGGGATTCAGTTTATTTTGTACCCTATTTTGACCCCAGTCAACCTTTCATTCAACACATGTTTATCGTGCACTACCGGCATTGTTAATTCAATATTTACAATCATTGGATTCAATACTTTGAACACGCATTAATTTATTCTTCATTGACACCTTGATTTAAGTTTAAAAAAATACTGAAAGGTGTCATACAAAGTGCTATTGAACTCACAGTTTATTCAATAATTAAAGATAATATTTTATTTATAATTAAGGCATTAACATTGTGGAGGTTTATAGACATTATAATTTGTTTTTTCACTGTTTATACCCCTTTACGTAATGGTATAATCCTGCCGGTTTCAAGGCATCAGGGGAGCACAAACAAGATTGTTTGTGCTCCCCTGATGATAAGGAGAAAACCTTGAAACCGGTCGGATTATACCGTTATATAAAGTGGAATAAACAATGTTTGATAAAACAAATTAAAGATTATTTTTAACTATGAAACAATTAACAGATCACACTTTGGGTTTTAAGATATGTTAAGAATGTGTGCTTGCTGAAGTGCAACAGTTTGCACACTATACACCAACACACGTACAGACGTCTTCCGTCTACAAGGTAGCTGAAAATCATACTCGATCACGAGGATATCCTATCCTATCTTATTAAAAAAAAAATTTAACCTCTGTAAGAGCTGTACTGAAAACACTGTTTTCATGTGTGGTATTCAAAAAACGAGTTTATTGTATCTTAGTGTATGTTATAATTATCGCCGTTGTCAACATTTTGATGAATAACAGATTTGTTATTTATTATTGAAATCTTCCACCCGAATTTATAGTATTTAGTAGTACTTTTTCTACTGCATTTGGCTCTCGCATGTAGTCTGTTTTCTCCAATCAGGTCAAAATGTCAGGTTTTAGGCTGTGAAGCTCTTGCATGTTTCCAGAGAACGCATACAGTGAGCAGTTCTATACGATGTGATTCATAGTCTGGATCTCCTTGCATTCATAGAAAGGTCACTCGGTTAGGCCCACTTATGCATACCATATTCATTGCGGCCTAAATTACATCTGGTCCTATTTGGAGCACACCACTCCTTCAAAGATAGGGAAAATCCTAGAAATTGTCACCGTCAAGTTGCCTACAAGATGCCTATTTTTAGCGTCATATTCTGTCTAACGGCACCATACTTTTTCAGCGATCGGTCTGTTACCCATTTGCTTCATAGTGTTTCAGATTGGTAGATGGAAGGTGAGATGGAGTATCTTTCACTAGCAATTGACCAGAATCTGCGAACTCTTGTTAGGTTGGTTGAAAAATATTGCCGTATTTACGGTTATGAGTTCGTTAGTTGTATAATTTAGAATAAACTGTCTAAATAAGTAAATAATTAATTCTCGATTTAACGTGTGAAATTGAGAATCGTTGTTTGCAACTCTTGGAATATCATTTCTCCAAGAGAAATAAGACAGGGCGTATTATTCACGAGCAGCAAATGGTGAGTTAAATTGACAACGGAGAAACTCTTTCTCTGCTTTAGCTTGAGAGGTGATGAAAGCAAATATATCTTTAGGTAATCACGATTCCGGAATTGTTGGTTTACACTTCAATGATATTTAATTTGATTGTTGAAGTCCTACGGTTAACATTCACGGTATGCAAGTGAAGCAAGCCCCGGGTTCGATTTTATTCTTAGGCTATTTTTCATCTGTATTTATCGTTTTCTATAGTGCATATGCAAGTTATCTTCGAACCGTGTTTTATTTCACCGAAGTCATGCTAGTCAAAAGTAAAAATAAAACTATTCGTCCAGATGTCATCAAGACACATTGGAGTTACGCTACAGCCTCTGAGGATTGAGCTGTAACTATTATATTTCCCTGTTTAACACAGTCTTTGTGTTGGTTTTAAATAGTTGCAATGTGCTTATCTCTTTCAATCAACCAGAAATATGTTAAAGGGACCTTATCTGAAGATTATACTGGAACCTTTTTTTTAACAAAATTGGTTTCCAACGGTAACTGAGCCCGTCGGAGGACCAGTTGGAGATAGAGGTCTTAACTTTTAATCCACTTTACAAGCTGACAATATGAGCTCTATTTGATTAGAGGCTTGAGTTTCCCTAGGAGTTTTAGATTCAATTCCTGACGATATAAAAAAGGGGTCCAGTTTAGTTAGAGACGTCGACTACATATGCGAGTATTGTTTTCTCTTGACGTACGGTAGTGTTACCAACACGTGAAATGGCAATCTGCGATTTCTGTTCTTATTTCAGTAGTTCTTAAATCGAACGTTAGATTACTAGCGCTAAAGACAATCTTATATCTAGCCACTTTTTTTAAATTTATGAATTACCTATTTGTATATCTTAACTCTTACAGGCTAAGTGGTCCACGTTATGTACCACCTTTTTTTGACGCAGTACTGCACAATGGTACACGCAATGTACCACTTATTAAACCTCTCTCTATTGCTGCACGAACGCTCAGAATATGTACCACTTCGTATAATATAATACTTATGACACATATCCGCACAGCTACAGGTCTGGTCCTGTTCAAATTCATTAAGCTTCTAATATTATTGACAGTTAGTTGTTCTTGGTGTGCATACTTGTGCGTATACAAGAAAACGTTATATATTTGTATTAAATTTTAATAAAAAATAGTTGTGTTGTGATAAAATTGACTTCAGTAATTGTGGTAAATTTATATTTAGGTTAAAAATGTATTTTACTTAGATGCATTTCGGCATTATTTGGTGGTACATTAGAAGTACCAGTGGAAATATGGACTAGTGGTACATAAGTTGTACCACCTCACCAAGAGTTCCTTAACCTACCGAGGAAGTGGAAATATGTTAATTTAGCATTTGTTTGTATCATTTTTCCAACATTTTAAAAAAAACAATGAGTAACTTGACTTTTTATTTTTTGTGCAGCCTTAGTAAAAATAAGTGAAGTTTACCTGTGCCTGTAAGAGTTAAAGGGCGCCATACGAAATAAGAGATCAGGGGATAAAGCGATGAATGTGTGAAATTCGATTTTGTAATCTTAATTTAAAAAGAAAGTATTGGTAGCACAACAGTAGAAGCACGTCTGAAATAATAATATAATAGTTTTACGTAATATTGTATACATTTGATCCAGACAGATTGAACACGGCTCAGCAACCGCCATGGAATCTTTACAAATTGAACAATTTGAATTTGAATAGCAGACTACGCGAGCATCAGCAGTTTCACAATGTGCAGACGAGTTCTGCTGACATTAGCTGCTTCAGAGCCTCCGAGAATCATGGCCTGACCTCCCTGATAGTCTTACATAATTTACTCGGATCGTCTCAGATGTTGACGGTTGTTACTATAACTATTTTAGACCTTTGCGAATAATTGACAACCCTGTCAATTATTATATCCGAATTACCGATTCGAACATGTTGAAGGAATCCTTTCGAATTAATTCAATCTTCGTCACCTATTTGACAAGACGCATATATCCTGCCCGGTAGTTGCAGGTAATATTCCCGTTGGAACTTTGTTTAACCTTTCCCTTCCTGTGCTCAAAAAATCCGCGCGTTCCGGTGCTATGTATCCAATACACGTGTAAAAATAAGCGATTTAAAATCGAAAAAATAAGAATATTCATAGCCAATCGCTTAAATTAATTAAATTTGAAGTTAAAAGTGATAATAATTGAAATTTAATTGCTGAAAACAAAAAAAAAACATCGGCAGACGTTCACAGAACGGGCGAAGCGACAACCTCAAACGAAATCCCGCGAGCTACTGAGCGAGAGAAGCGAACAAACTGAGATTATATTTCTTGCGTTCCCATATACCGAAGTAGAGGGCGAGTGAGACGTGAATAGCGTCGCTTCCTCACTCATAGCGGTTTTTCAGAATGAATATACCAACGTCATACATTTGCACACGTTTGATTGTATTGGTGAATTTATTCCCGATTTTTACAAAATACCTCCGATGTGGCCGATAAGTGCTAATTATTATTATTATTATTTTTTTCATTCAATGCGTAAATGTATCACGAAGGAATACCTAAAATCTGAAACCAGTATTTATTATACTTATAGAAATATTAATGTTTTTAGAAGCAATGCGTACTAGTTACACATCACAGGACAAGAAGGATTAAAAATGGGTTAGAATGATCGGTATGAATACTGTCGAATGCCACTTTTGACTGTTTATTTTATTTTACTTTCTTCATCTCTTCTTTTGTTTTCTTTACAGTTAGTTAAATTCCTCAACTATCTCCACTCTCTCGTTCTTCACCCTTTACACCCCTTTTCGATATCCATTATTAATGATACATTTACATATATTGTGATTTTTTTTCTTTAAAGAAGTTTCAAATGTTTTTCAACAGAAACTGGTAAATCCGTTTAATTTTCTCCCACTACCACCATACCGTTTAAATACATTAACTCAATTATGACGAAATATCATACATTTTACCGCGAATTATTTTACACTTAATCTCCTTTATACACAATACAAATATTGAACAGTCATGGAGACATCGCATATCCTTACTCGCCACCTGTTTTAATTCAAAAACATTCCAGCAACTTCTAACCATCCTAATAATCATAAATTCGCCGCCTTTAACTGTATGCTTCATAGATTGCTCAGTGTCCCATTAACCGACGACAATTTTAAAAAGGAATTAATAACCATCAAAAAAATTGCTACAAATAATGGCTATCCTGGAAGCCTCATTGATTCACTTTTAAAAAACAAAACAAAAAAGAAACTTATAAAAGATTATATATTTAACGACACCTATAAGCATACCTATAAATGGAGCAAAGTCCTATTTATAAAAAATATATCAAATGAAATAACCAAAAATATTCCAAGTCACATCAAGCCAGCTTTTTACACTAACTTTAATCTCCGGAAACACTTATTTAATGGGAAAGGCAAAAATGGAATACTTAGCAACAGTGGTGTGTATAAACTTTTATGTGCTGACTGTGATAATTTCTATATAGGAAAGACAGGAAGATCGTTTGAAAAGAGATTTCGTGAACACCAATCTGCCTTAACAAATCCTCTAATTTATTCTGAAATGGCTAATCATTGTCACCGTGAGAATCATACTTTTTCTATCGATGATGCCAAATTCTTACATATTAGCGGCAACGGAAATAAATTGGACAGATTAGAGGCCCTAGAAATTTCTAAGTCAGTATACCGATCGGAGCATCTGTTGAACAGTTATTTCCCCAAAATCTCCCCGCTCTTGGCCGAAATTATCCCTAGCCTTCCTCACCCCGCAGCCTCCAACCGTTGAAGTGTCCATATCGGTACCAGTTCGAACAGCATTTAGTCTTGTTTGCGCTCCCCTGAAGATGAGGTGAAAGCCTTGAAACCGGTAGGGTTATACCGTCACAAAAAAGTGGAATAAACAGTGTTTGTTAAAAATAAATTACAAAAACATTTAATAATCCTCTCTAACACTTACCATAAATTTGTTAACATCTATCAAAAATTCATCATAAAATGATGTTATTGATCTAATTTGTTTGCCGTTGCTTAAAGATTCTTTCGAAATTTAGATATTTTTTCCTGCTAACTCAATTGCAAACTTTTCAAGATGCACAGATACCAAGAATAGGGTTTACTTTGTATTCAAGAGTATTTCTCTTAGCATTAAGGAAACGACGCAAAATAAAAAAAATTGCCTTATTTAATGTTTCCCTACCAATGTTAATATGCTAATCTTATCGTATACTCTTATCCACTTCCATTAATTATTATAAGTTATCATGCAAACCAATGTTAACCTTATCGATGTCATAATGTATCCCTACCAATGTTATCTTATCATATACTCTTATCCACTTCCATTAATTATTATAAGTTATCATGCAAACCAATGTTAAGCTTATCGATGTCATAATGTATCCCTACCAATGTTATCTTATCATATACTCTTATCCACTTCCATTAATTATTATAAGTTATCATGCAAACCAATGTTAACCTTATCGATGTCGTAATGTATCCCTACCAATGTTATCTTATCATATACTCTTATCCACTTACATTAATTATTATAAGTTATCATGCAAACCAATGTTAAGCTTATCGATGTCATAATGTATCCCTACCAATGTTATCTTATCATATACTCTTATCCACTTCCATTAATTATTATAAGTTATCATGCAAACCAATGTTAAGCTTATCGATGTCATAATGTATCCCTACCAATGTTATCTTATCATATACTCTTATCCACTTCCATTAATTATTATAAGTTATCATGCAAACCAATGTTAACCTTATCGATGTCATAATGTATCCCTACCAATGTTATCTTATCATATACTCTTATCCACTTCCATTAATTATTATAAGTTATCATGCAAACCAATGTTAACCTTATCGATCTCGTAATGTATCCCTACCAATGTTATCTTATCATATACTCTTATCCACTTCCATTAATTATTATAAGTTATCATGCAAACCAATGTTAACCTTATCGATGTCATAATGTATCCCTACCAATGTTATCTTATCATATACTCTTATCCACTTCCATTAATTATTATAAGTTATCATGCAAACCAATGTTAACCTTATCGATGTCATAATGTATCCCTACCAATGTTATCTTATCATATACTCTTATCCACTTCCATTAATTATTATAAGTTATCATGCAAACCAATGTTAAGCTTATCGATGTCATAATGTATCCCTACCAATGTTATCTTATATACTCTTATCCACTTCCAATATATCATACTAAACCAATGTCAACCATATCTGTACTATGTAATCTAGAATCTATAAATATTAGTGTTATCACATGGATGCCAAACTTAACTCAATGTATTATGTTTAAATTTATTATCTTGTTGGCGGTTTACAGAATTCAATAAATATTTGGACTCACTAAATGGAAGTAAACCGCGAACGAGATAAATCGCCTGATATCGATAACATACCCGAAACATTCCTTTTTAATCTATCGAAGGGTCGTGCGTATGGTTATCTTTGCTTTAAATAAGACGCCATATCAGAGGCAGCAATCATTATTCTTAAAGCCACTACGATGTTAACATCATCGTTATTATTACTTCTTTAAATACTGTTAATATTATACTTCAATGTAATTCAACCATTATACAAATAAAATTACACAGTTGAAATTCTAAAAGTGTTTTCATTGTAAAAGGCCATAACACTTGCACGTACCATTTTCTCTTACCTTACCCATATGTTCAATAAGTAATCTTCCATATGATTTACCAATCATCCTGAATAGACTGATGACACGGTAATTGTTTCACTCCATCTTCAAGCCATTCATATGGAATCAAATTCGGATAATATTAATAATATACACGATATAACATGACATACAATATAGTACTGGTATACAACCGTTTTTAAGGTTTAATAGATTTAGCAAATTCTTTTACTTTGCGTTACTGCACAAGTAATACTCAATTTCTTATTCTGTATAACAACTATGTGAACTCGTCAAGTAATTTATTTTATAACACTTTCAATTTATATGTTGTTTATAGTTAAGGCATTAACGTTGTGGAGGTTTAAAGACATTGTAATTTATTTTTATCAAACACTGTTTATTCCACTTTTTTGTGACGGTATAACCCTACCGGTTTCAAGGCTTTCACCTCATCTTCAGGGGAGCGCAAACAAGTCTTGTTTGCGCTCCCCTGAATATGAGGTGAAAGCCTTGAAACCGGTAGGGTTATACCGTCACAAAAAATGGAATAAGCCGTGTTTGATAAAAATAAATTAGACTTTCAATTTATTTTATAACACTTTCATTATATATTGTGGATTTGTTTTTTTTCCGCCATCTATTTATTTCCTGTTTTATTTTCTTCTTATTCTACATGTGCATGGGCGTGTGCTGAAAAACATGTGATGTCCCTGTGGCTAGGCTCGCCCTATATTAGTGGGGTGTATTTTGGCCAGGGGGATGTTATTAGAGGAGTCCAGACCTTTTGATAGCTTGTGTCTTAAATATATTTTCTGCCATTTATGTGTTTTTGAAGTGTATTTAAATATATTATGTACATACTATGTTGCTATGAATAAATCTATATTTATTTTTTATTTATATATAGCAAGCTTATTGTCATGTGACATTTTCCCAACCCACCAGGACGTCGTTAAAAGGCTTATATTGAAAAACTACACTGGGACCCAATTTTTTTGGGCATCATCGTCTGAAATCGAGCTTGAAATAGGAGAGTGGAAGACAAACGTTATATTAACTAGGCCATGGAGGTTATATATAAGAAGTGCTACCAAATGAGATGATTTTGTTACTAACTAGATCAATTCATCTCACGATTTGAGCAATAAATTCTTATAAAATGTATTTAAGACAGCGCAGTGGCATTACATTCTTTGTTAAAGTAATAATATTTCTTTCTTTATATATTTTTAAACTCTGCACTGACACAAACATCATAAAACATACTTACTTTTACACTCTTGTACAGAATAATAATGTTGCTCTGTATCTTTGTGGTTGGTTGAAAGAGAATATCATATGCAAATAAATTCGCCAGGTTCTATGTATAAAGTGTAATAAAATACATCTTCGTTGGTCCCATTTCATGATGCCTCGTCTATTTTTCTTTTTATCACTTCTAACACTGAGCGATTTTACTTCTAACACTGAGTGATTTTACTTCTAACACTGAGTGATTTACTTCTAACAATGAGTGATTTTACTTCTAACACTTAGTGATTTTACTTCTAACAATGAGTGATTTTACTTCTAACAATGAGTGATTTTACTTCTAACACTGAATGATTTTACTTCTAACACTGAGTGATTTTACTTCTAACACTGAATGATTTTACTTCTAACATTGAGTGATTTTTTAACGCTGAGCTAGAAAACTTATTTCTGACATTGAGTGATTCACTTCTAGCATTGAGTGATTTTTACAAGATGTATCTTCTAAAAATACGCGATTCGCTTCTAATACTAAGTGAATTTTACAAGATGCAACGCGAGACTTTTCAATATGCATTTTCTAAACTGAGTGCTTCACTTCTAACAGTGAGTGATTTTTTTACAAGATGCATCTTCTAACGCCGAGCGATTTGCTTCTAATAATGAGTAATTTTTCATAAAATATCTTCTAAACTGAATAATTTACTTCTAACAGTAAGTTATTTTTAAAAAATACATCTCTTAATACTCAGTGATTTACTTCTAGCATTAAGTGATTTTTAAAAGGCACATTTTTACAAAATGCATCTTCTAAAATTGAGTGATTTTTACAAGATGCATTGCAAAATATTTTCCTCCAATGTTCTGAGAAGAGACTCATTATTTATATTTAAAGAATGCAGTTTATGGGTCATTGTTCCGCCAGTGGAGATCTGAGATAGTGAAAGGATGACCTCTGAGCAGCACCGTACCATCACCTGTGACGTAACAAACCAGTCGGACGGGATCCGCGCAAGGACCGAGTGCCATCGGACCTGCTCTGTGACCCGCTGTTCGCTGCCATCTCCGCAACAAACTATATGCTATACCTGCACCAAACACACATATACCAATTAACCCTAAATCCTTTACACATTTATATGACGTTTAACAACAAACTGTGACATAAAAATGCCAAAATCTTAACACTGAACTGGTATTTCTTCCATTTTTTAAACAAACATATATAATTATTATTGCACTTTATTCCGAACATACCTTCATGGTCTAGTTGGCAAGTCTTTGATCTTCCACACGAGACTTTTGAGTTCCATTTCCGGAATCTACCCGAAAAAAAACACAGGGTCCCTTTTTTTTCGGGTAAAAACTTTTAATTTCTAGTCAGTAATACAACGTGTTTCATTCCTGATTTTTCTTTCCTCTCCACCATCTTTTCCTTTTCCTTTGATTGATATCTCACTTTTAATTTAATATGGTTATGTCCAAAAATTTCATAAATATGAAAAGTCTTTTGAATTTTTTGCGATCATGTGTCTTGCTTTATTTACTTTTGTCTAGATAGTTGAAAGAGATGGCTGTCTGGCAATATAGCCACCAGATTATATTTTATTTACTATACAATGAAGTGTTAAATACATTCATAAATGTGTGCGATTGTTGTATTCTATCTCTGTGTGATAGTGTTACCAATATATACTCCATTGGTTCTTAATTCGAAGGCTCGATTTTTAGGACCAACGATAACTTTGTCTAACGAACATGTTCTATGTTATGCTCGCATAATCATTTTAGATATTTTAAGGGGTACTACATGAATGGACGTATTAATCAGTAACCTTTATGTAAAAGGATGGAAGAGGTATTATTAGCTAGTGATGATGCCAGGATTAGGAATCAACAATGGACCACTACAGTTCAAAATATGCTCCCCCTAACATATTAAAAATAAAGGTCTAGAAGGCTGTATTTACGGGGAATTGGAACTTTTTATTTCCATGATGCCAGAGGATGGTTAAAGACAGAAAACAATGACGCTAGTGCGGAGAGACCATTCTAATACAGTGGATAGTAATTTATTTTAATTTAAATTACTTTCGTTTACAGTGAACAGTTTGTCTATAACAAAGAAAAATTTCATCCAACCAATAAAATAACATTGTGATAATTTTTTTCCAGTGTCAGGAAAAAGATTCATACAACAAATTCATATAAAGAAAGTAAGAACATAATTGTAAGATAAAAATAATACAGGAACATTTGAAATAATACAGGAACATTTGAAATAATACAGGAACATTTAAAATAGTACAGGAACATTTGAAATAATACAGGAACATTTGAAATAATACAGGAACATTTGACGATTTGAATTTAACAAATATAAAAATTTAATTCGCTGACAGGTGATGGGAAGAAATACAGGGAAAAAGAATAGTTGAGATAAATAAAAGTTGGGAAAAATAATAGTTGGTAAGCCATACAAGACTCGCTCCGTCCTTGGCATGCTTTAAGAAGCGTCTGAAGAAACTCTTAATTTCTAGTCAGTAAAATAACGTGTTTCATTCCTGATTTTTCTTTTTCTTTCCTCTCCGCCATCCCTTCCTTTCCTTTTGATTGATATCTCACTTTATATGAAAAATAATGTTCGGGTGATTGTCCGTCTTTGTGGGGTTCATGGGCATGGGCATGCTCACGTATGTGTTTATGGATTTCGTAGGGATGGATAGTCATTTGAATTATTTATGCGACCACGTAACTTGCTTCATTAACTTTTGTCTGGTTGGTTGGAAGAGATTGCTGCCTGGCAATAAGCCCGCCAGATTGTATTGCAATAAAAGTGTTAAATAAATAAATAAGTTAATATAATTCATAAGGAATAAACAGTCGTTAATCGAAATGGAGATTTATAATTTTTCTAATGACATTTAGTGACCAAAGATCATTTCAAGGGTCTTTTACGGCTATGTTTCAATGTTACATATCTTAAAATGTATGAGACTAAGACTCCTCTTGAATGTCTTAAGGCCAGTGCTTCCCAAACTGTTAAGCCTCACGACCCAAATTTCAGAACGACAATATATCGTGATCCACATACATAGATTTATTTGACATGATAGAATTTTTTTTATTCATACCAACGACAAATACAATTATATTAAAATATTCTATTAATAATGATAACACATGGATTTATTTCAAGACATAAATACTAAAAATATGGAAAAATACACTAATCGAAAATTTTATTTATGTTATTCAATAAAAAAAATAAAATGAGGCTTGTGTTAAGGTTGTACTTGTTTCCGGTTACTGTTGACAACGGCATTGACGTGCACGTCCATGTTAGTTATTTCAGGGTCCAACATTTCGACAGTTGCAGTTTTATTTATGTAAAACTTTAATTTTAGATATGTATATAGAACTCAAATTTTAGATATGTTTGTAAAAATCCAATTTTAGATATGTATGTAGAAATCAAATTTTAGAAATGTATGTAAAAATCCAATTTTAGATATGTATGTAGAAATCAAATTTTAGATATGTACGTAAAAATCCAATTTAAGATATGTATGTAGAAATCAAATTTTAGATATGTATGTAAAAATCCAATTTTAGATATGTATGTAGAAATCAAATTTAAGATATGTACTCGTATGTAAAAATCCAATTTTAGATATGTATGTAGAAATCAAATTTTAGATATGTATGTAAAAATCCAATTTTAGATATGTATGTATAAATCAAATTTAAGATATGTATGTAAAAATCTAATTTTAGATATGTATGTAGAAATCAAATTTAAGATATGTATGTAAAAATCCAATTTTAGATATGTATGTAGAAATCAAATTTTAGATATGTATGTAAAAATCCAATTTTAGATATGTATGTAGAAATCAAATTTTAGATATGTATGTAAAAATCCAATTTTAGATATGTATGAATATGATAAAGCAGTACCTTCAATACTTCAAAAGAAAAAATAAGACAAGTTTAAACTAAATAACATACAACCAGAATTGTGTCAGTTTTCTATAGTAACAATCAATTTTTTGGACAGTGCCTTTGGATAGATTGTTGATTTCTCGGTTTATAGTAGATATGCGACTAGATTGGTGCCATAATCACATTATAGATAGTGCCCGTAGTAACTACGTGAGAGTGGCATATCTACATTGTTATTTTAATAAACTTTATACAATAAATTACGGGATTAACATAATCAATTATTTAACGGGAAACGCAAACATTGAATACTTTGTAATAGTGGTGTGTATAAACGTTTATGTGCTAACTGTGATAATTTCTATAAAGGAAAGACAGGAAGATAATTTGAAAAGAGATTTCGTGAAAACAAATCCGCCTTAACACATTCTTTAATTTATTCTGAAATGGCTAATCATTGTCATCGTGAAAATCATACATTTTCTCGACCGATGATTTCAAATTCTTACATATCAGTAGTAACGGAAATAAATTGGACAGATTAGAGTCCCTAGATATATCCAAGTCAGTGCATCGGGATGAACATCTGGAGAACACATATGTTATATTCCCAAGATGTTGTCGTTGCTCGCTGAAGTTGTCTTCTCCCTCCCTCCACTCACAATTCCCAACCTGAATTTTTACTGTTAGAAGCGTGTATTTCACTACCAGTTAAAACATAATTCAGTTTTGTTTGTGCTTCCCTAATGAAATTTTGTTTATGTTCGCCTGTTTTTTTTTGTGCTCCCCTGAAACCGGTAGGGTTATACCGTTACATAAAGTAGAATAAACAGTGTTTGATAAAACAAATTATAATAAATTCAACTGTGATTTATACTTCAATAAACTTTTATGTAATAAAATATCATATTTCGAAAACTTTTCGCGAACTACAATTTGGGAAACGCTGCTCTAGGTCATCAGACAGTCGACACTTCAGAAGAGTTTATTATGTATGTGTTCACTCGAAGATCAGATGATCAATGAAATCTGACTCAAAATATCAAATGTGTATAGTAGAGACGACTTTATTATCAATTTTTATGATAAAAGACAAGCCGTTTAAAATGTCATTTTAATGCCAAAGTCTTGGTTCGTTTTTATTTAATTTACTTTTTAATCGAGGTTAAAGGTATCTTTTTTAGTAAATCAAAATTGTATTACAAAATTGTATCACATAACCCATAAGATCGAGGTTAAAGGTATCTTTTTTAGTCAATCAAAATTGTATTACAAAATGTATTACATAACCCATAACATCGAGGTTAAAGGTATTTTTTTTAGTCAATCAAAATTGTATTACATAACCCATAAGATCGAGGTTAAAGGTATCTTTTTTAGTCAATCAAAATTGTATTACAAAATTGTATTATATAACCCATAAGAACGAGGTTAAAGGAATATTTTTTAGTCAATCAAAGTTGTATTACAAAACTGTATTACGTAACCCATAAGATCGAGGTTAAAGGTATCTTTTTTAGTCAATCAAAATTGTATTACAAAATGTATTACATAACCCATAACATCGAGGTTAAAGGTATTTTTTTTAGTCAATCAAAATTGTATTACATAACCCATAAGATCGAGGTTAAATGTATCTTTTTTAGTCAATCAAAATTGTATTACAAAATTGTATTATATAACCCATAAGATCGAGGTTAAAGGTATCTTTTTTAGTCAATCAAAATTGTATTACAAAATTGTATTATATAACCCATAAGAACGAGGTTAAAGGAATATTTTTTAGTCAATCAAAGTTGTATTACAAAACTGTATTACGTAACCCATAAGATCGAGGTTAAAGGTATCTTTTTTAGTCAATTAAAATTGTATTACAAAATGTATTACATAACCCATAACATCGAGGCTAAAGGTATTTTTTTAGTCAATCAAAATTGTATTACATAACCCATAAGATCGAGGTTAAATGTATCTTTTTTAGTCAATCAAAATTGTATTACAAAATTGTATTATATAACCCATAAGAACGAGGTTAAAGGAATCTTTTTTAGTAAACCCAAATTGTTTTACACTTTCGTTGTATAGAGTATAAACTTACTGGTTTATTACCATATGCTTTTCCCACAAACTAAAAATATGTTCAAGAGGTTTTAAGCGAAATGCAGATAGGACCCTTTTAAAAAAAAACGGGTACCAATGAAGACCGAAACTTCAATCTCCAGATTTGAAGAAAGGCGTTTTACCAAGTAGGCGAAAAAATAAATTCGAAGAAAAAAAACACGAAAAGAAAATAATAGTTGAATACGATTTCACAATTTTTAATTTTATTTTCTTCCTGTTTTTCGTGACAGCTCTTTTGAAACGGTGCATTCCGTTATTCAACTCGTATTTTTTTTCCAACAAATTGTTTTTGAAGAAAACCTATTTTATTCTAAAGAATATGTTTCTTTTAATATAGCTTCATATTGAATATAACATTTTGTTTATACACAAGAATACACTTGAAATAATTTAAAAAAAAATTGAACAATGTAAGCGAAATCACAGAAAAAAAAACTTTGTCTTTTTCTTATCGTGTCAAAGGCACTGTGTTACTTTCTCCCAGAATTTTGTTACCTAGAAGCCGAAGGCCGAAGAGGTGTTACAGGAGACAAATCTCCCGGATCTGCAATATACGTGATTGGACTCGCATAAGGGGTGTTGGAGATCTTTTTCGGGCTGCCGGGGACAAAGAAGTCTACTCTCAAGTGATTCAACGTTGGGGGACCTGACACGACACTGAGAAGAAGAAGGACTGCATTGAGCGTTCCACAAATCAACTCCACTTCGGTGCATGGCAGCGGGCTTCTCGGATATTCATGTCGCGTGGATTGCTCCTCACCGAAGATGCAGAGAGTCGATCATATTCTCCATTTAAACATGTTATCTTTGGTTCTTCACATTTATGTTCGAAGCATGTCAAGAGATTTTCAGGTTCTCCAGGGCAGTTAAGAGCCAGGTTGCAATACTTCTATAGGTAACAACCACCCGCTGGGGCCCAATGTTCCTCTATATTTGTTCGTCTCAGCAATAGCAGATTTCCACCTAGAGAATAAGGGGCTGCTGGATATTTAAATTATGTCTGGTACCACTGAGGTGTATGGCCAACAGGTAACGCACTGGACTTACGTGCAGAAGGTTGCCGGTTTATACTCTACGCTGTGCTACTCCCCTCGAATGACACAATCATTTTTTTCTGTCTTGAATTCGGGGGTATAACAATACACATGACTTTGGTCATATCGATTCTTTAAAAAATGTGGAAAAAATATGCTGGTGTGCTCCGATTGTCTCACTTCAAGTGTGCCATCGGATCCAGTACAACGGTGTGTCCGGTGAGTTTACTGGTGGGCCACGGTTCATACACTTAAAAAACGAACTTCGCGGCATAGCTTCACTTCCTACTGAATAGAAATTGGAATGACGATGGGATCTTCGACTACGAGGCCCAGCAATGACGACGACGACGATATCGTTGTATTGGTTAGATCTTTTAGCAATCGCTTCCAATGTCTCACATTGGAAACATCAAGTAATGACGTTAATTACTTAACACAATTAACATTTTATCTACTGATAAAGTATAAAAAATGTGGGGTTTGATGTAAACGGAATTTTAGAAATTCTAGAGCATTAGGAATTGATTTTTGTATAAATGCATTGTAATGCTCGTAAAACATGCCAGTTTGATTTAGACCTTGATATACTCGTATTTACACCACTCGTATGAATCACGAATAGAGGTGAACGAAACAAGGATATTATAACAAACTCGAATGGGAAAAGGACTATGGCTGACATACTTGTGTATCAATAATTCAAGGAGAAATTAATTAAGGAATTAGTCATATGAATTGTATTTAAGAATTAAGATCTATAATTAATTAAATTAATGGGTTAATATGAAGAATTATTATTATATTTTTTTAAGTATACTCATATAAGGAAGGCATTGAGAAAATATAATCTAAAATGATTCGCTATACAATTAATATTTTAACAAATGGGATAGAAACCTACGATCTTCATCTATCAGGAACGCTGGGATTCGAATAACTAATAACGTTATGCAGACAATTGCTTGCATCGTATTTCTAAAGTGAGGCGATCTTTTTTCGCATATAATTTTCTATTTTACGGTTGATGGCTGTATTTTAGTTTACGGTAAAATAATGTTCAATTAATGAAATATTAGACTTCGTGATTAAAATACGCCCCGGGCAAACTAATTTGGTTCACCTCTGCTGCTGAAATATGCGAATATCTGGTTAAATTTCACAATGTCAAAAGTGTGCGGTGGTCATGTAGAAAGTGAGGTAGCGGATCTCGCATTGTCCACATTACTCGAGATGCAACGCAAACTGCACGAAAATATTTACAAATCAAACATGTTGGGTCTCGTGACGTTTTAAGAATCATTATCAGCGTATCAAGTTACAGTACCCGGCGGTAAGTAATACACATCGGGCTTAAGAAAGAAACTGTCGGTCATAATCGGCTAACTTCGGTTTTGTAGAGCGTCGTCTCTGTCGTATGATGCGCTAACAGTCCGATATCTACAATGACAGAGACGACGCTCTACAAAGCCGAAGTTAGCCGATTATGGCCGACAGTCTCTTTCTTAAGCTCGATGTGTATTACTTACCACCGGGTACAATACATACGTACACAAATACATACCATTATGCCATTTTCCTGTCGGGGAAGGCAGAGATAAAAGTGTGCCAGCTTTTCCTATCGCGACACGCAACCTTCACCTTATCTATATCCATACGCCTTTACAATACAACTCCTATGTTTTTCCTGATTTTAATGTTTCCTTTCTTCCAAATATCATTCTCTTGATCTAACCATACTTTTATGGTCTTCCTCGAGCACATCTTCCCCTCATAGTTACACTTTATATTTTGTTTAGTTTTTAAATTAATTTATTGTGCTTATCCATACCATATCGAGTGTTCCTCTTGATCTTAGTTAATGGATTAACATGTCTTTATAGTTTAGGCATTAACATTGTGGAGGTTTAAAGACATTGTAATTTGTTTTTATCAAACACTGTTTATTCCACTTTTTTGTAACGGTATAAACCTACCGGTTTCAAGGCTTTCACCTCATCATCAGGTAGCACAAACAAGACTGAATTCTGTTCGAACTGGTACCGAGATACACGCTTCTAACGGTTAACATTCGGGTTGAGGACTGGAAGTGAAGGGAGGGATGAGACAATCTCGGCCTGCAGCGGAGAGATTCTTGGGATATATGATATATGTTTGCTAGATGTTCACCTCAATGCATTGACTTAGCAATTTCTAGGACCTCTAATCTGTCCAATTTATTTTTGTTACTACTGATATGTAAGAATTTGGCATCATCGATATAAAATGTGTCGTTTTCACGGTGATAATGATTAGCCATTTCAGAATAAATTAGAGGATTTGTTAAGCATATTTGCATTATCATTTACCCCTAAGCACTTCATTCCGTATCGTGTCAAACATTGTTTATTTAGCATTTATTCGGCTTCTTTTAGTTTTTTTCTATGTCTACATCTCACTTCCATACATTAATTAGTATTAAAATACTGTTGTGGACTATAATTTTAGCAAATTTTGATGTTGTTCGGTTCAAGTATACATATGTTTTAGTGCCATGACAGCAGCTTTAACCATTAAGCTACCGATGCCTGTGTCATTAGTCTCGTATCTCCTCAATATCAACCCCCACCTCGCTTCCCACTCCTCTCCCCTCATTTTTCATATTTCAATCAACTCATTCATTTGTAAACATACCTGTCATATATTTAGTATTTTTATTTTTATTTTTATTAAAAATCCATATATCATTTCAGGCGCGGATAGAGACCTCGCGCGGCGAGATCATCTAACACACTTTAATTGTTTAACAAATAATGTATAAGTTTTTTTATTATCGATACGCATAGCATAGATTTTTGTTTTACTTTGAATTTCGAATTACTTTCGGAGAGAATCCAAGTATTCCTCTCTCGCTCTCTTGTTTTCAAAATTCAATTCTCGTATTCTTTCTTGAGCGACACCCGTCATATGGGTTTTGGTCTATTTATACTATGATTGTATATCATAAATTTTCGGATATACCTTGGCAACAAAGTATTATGTAAATTAAAATATATAAACTAAAATTTTTTTTTTTTTTATTATGCACAAACTTCTATAACAGTTTAAGAAACATATTCTTAATTCTAATATACTCGTATTTATATAATTTCAAAATAGTTCTCATTCGGAAATTCTACGAGTACATAAATTAAAGTTTCCTCAATTGAGTTTCGTTACTCAGAAAAATTTACACTTCTTTGTGAATTTGCATTGATTTTTGTAATTATATTGTATATTAAATTATGTATTAAATTTGGCATTGTTATATAACTTTCCAGAATTAACTGTTATGTTTTATTGTGTTGTTGGTGATGCACATCGCCCACTGTGGGCGGAAGAGCTTCTCGTTTATCCACTTTTGCTGTTTCTTTTCGTTACAGGCGGGTCATATGTCAAGGATGACGACTAAACAATATTTTTGGCCACAACGCTGTTTAATACGAAACTTATTTTTCTTATGCATTTTAATAATTATCATAAATGATGATAGGTTGTCGATAACATGTCTTAGACGAGTTCTCCGATACTTTGGCATATTACTAAATTCCTAGAAAAAAACAGATGAGTGAGACTCTCGCGCGGTAGAAGCGAAACTTCTTAGCTCCTAGGAAAAGTTGATTTTATGCATTGCTTTTCTTCCATTTGTTAACGATTTTTTTAGGATTAGGAAATGGTTAAGTTGAATTAAATTCAAGAAAATCTCTCTTAATTAAATTTAAAAAAAAATTTGAATTTTTTATATTAAATAATAATAAATAATAATTTTAATAATAATATAATACACTTAATAATACTTAATTTACGCTTTTTAATATTAAATATATTAATATTTTAATGTTATTATTAATAACTAAAGTAATTATTTTTAAATAATTTTTTAATTATTTATTTATTATTATATTATTTTTATTATATTATTAATAATATATTATTAATACTATTATTATATTATTAATTTATCACATTATAATTAATTATAATATAATAATAATATAATTATTAATATTATAATAACATATATATTATTATAATTATATATTAAATATGAATTATAAATATTTAAATAAATATTAAATATAATAAAATTAAATAATTTGATATGAAATAAAATAAATTTATGTTAAATATATTAATATAAAAATAATTTATAATTAATTTTTAAAATTTTTTGATTTATTATAATCAATAATAATTATTTAAATAATAAATAATAATTTTAATAACAATATAATGCACTTAATAATATTAAAATAATATTAATGATTAACATATTAATAATAAATAATTATTATTATAAAAATAATTAATTATAATTTATTATTAAATAAAATATTTAACAATAATAATTTAAAATAAAAATTTCTTTTTGTGACGTTCAGGCCAATTTGCCCTACCGCGCCGATAGAAGTTTCTCTTCAAAAACAGTTTGGAGATAGATACTGGAAGCGTAGAATGACGATGCACAAGAGGAACAGTCCCAATGCGTTAGATTGATGAATTGAGAGACGCAATAGAATCATTCTTAACAACTGCTCTTCGAACCGCGAAGTACAGAGATGAAAACAGAGGAGTCCTCATGGGCTATCCTATGGGAGTCACGTCGCTCAGTCACGAGCTACACCGCTGAATGGGTGGAAATGATAACTCGTTATAAGATATAAAATTAAGAACGATTTGTTTTTAATGTTATGTAAGGTGGCTTATACTCGTAATAGCTGCTTAATAGATTCAAGTAGAAGAAGGTCTAAAAGTGTGTTTAAAACCAGACTATCAATCAAGAATTATACCAACCATTACGACGTAGTTGATAAGGCTTTGATTGCCGACTGTCAGTTAGGTTCGGTTTTCACACATCACGTTTTTTTTAATTTCATTTTTAGTTGACAAAAAAAATATTATATGGAAATAATTTCACGAAGGATTTTTATTAATTCATTAAGACACTTTATTGTTTAGTATAAAAATGTCGGGATTATTGGAATACATTAACCTTTTCCAACCAACCAGAAAATAGTTCATGTCTGTCAATCAAATTTGAGGATAAATTTAAAACTTATTTCAGATGAGCATAGGGAAATCCAAGTACAGTAGCCGGCGGTAAGTAATACACATCGGGTTTAAGCAAGATACTATCGCTTTGTAGAGTATCGTCTCTGTCGCACGGACTGTTAGCGCATACAAAGCGACAGTCTCTTTCTTAAGCCCGATGTATATTATTTACCACCGGGTACTTGTACATAAATGTAAAAGTAGAATAAACGACGATGGACCGACTATCTTCATATTTTGTAAGGAACAATCTACGTGATGTGAGATAAAAAATGTCACTCAGGAGTTTTTGTAGTGATGCTTATTAATGATTCGGCTATTCCATATTTTTTCTAACTTAAACATAGTAATTTTAACATCAATGTAAGACATATTATTAAAAAAAAAAAATCTTCCTTCGAATTATCCAATACGCGCAAAGTTTCCGAATTATGGCCGTTCAGTGTCGGTTTCACGGTAATTTGCGAATTATTTTCGGTTACGTGATTTTCTATTAAAATCACAATACAGAGATTGCAATGTTGTGTTTACGACCGTCTGGTTTTTATGGCGATACTGCTATAGTGAACAAGAGGGATACCGACTTGGATATTTAATATTCAATTCTTAAATAACGATTTCACTCTGTGACCAAAACATTATGCAAGAAATCCAATAAAACAAAATAAAATTTATCTCATTGGCGTTCTAGAAGATAGCCCTGTCTTTTGAAACGTTTTGTGAACAACCTTTATACATACATATACCATAACGCCGTTTTCTTGTCGGAATATGAATAGAGGATAGAGTGCCACTTTCCTATCTCGACACATATTCTTCGTCTCTTCTACATATTCATACAACACTTGATCTAATCATCCGACTAATGCCTCCATTCTCGAAGATCTACGACAAGTTCTCCACTTGTGGTAATTTGATGTACGAGTATACTCGTAAAAGGACGATGCACGAGGAAGAGCCCCCGATGTGTCGGACTGACCAAGTGAGAGATGCAACAGGACCACTCTTAACACCTGCTCTTGAAACTGCGGAGTGCAGGGATGGATGGAGAAGAATAGTTAAGAGCCATCACGGGAATCACAGTGCTCGGTGCTATACGACAGGATGGAATGGATCCAACCAAATTTTCTTGGTCTTCCTCTACAATGCCTTCCACTCACATTTGTACTGTTCTGTACTTGTTTTGTTAGTCTTTTTTAATTAATTCGTTCTACATGCTCAAACCATCTCAGAATTCTCTTCTTCGTTTTACTCCACGAGAACACATCATTATTAACCGGTAAGGTGCTTTAAGCGAGTTTACTTGCTCTCTGTTGCCCTGCCCGTCGGCCGGCCATACAAAATTAGCGAGTTAATTCGTTCAACCCTATGCCTGTTTCTAGCCAATGTCTAGTATTAATTCGAATAATCTAAAATATGTACCATATAGAAAAATCTATTAAGATGATGAATAAACTAGTTGCAACCCGTGAAATATTCACGGAAGTAAAAAAATTCTACATTTATGAAAATATATATTCATAAATGTAGAATTTGTTTATATATATCATCTATCGTCCCCTTTTATACCGGTTCAAAAATTGTTAGCAAGGTATTTAAAATTCGTTCAGTATAGTTTCCATCTTTCCATTTATCACGGACCCACAGAGATTCAAATTTCGAATTACTTTCGGAGAGAATCCAAGTATCCTTCTCTCGCTCTCTTGTATTCAAAATTCAATTCTAGTATTATTTCTTTGGCGACAGCCATCGTATGGGTTTTGGCCTATTTACACATAACATTACAGTTTTTAGATATTTCCGAATTTACAGAGATTTACTAAAAAGCTTCGCATGACAGTCGACATGTCTCTCTAATACAGGGTTGTCAATTTTGCGTTTTACTTATTTAACCGTTGAAATTTGAAATGATTTTATAGTTACGTTATTTACTTTCCGTACGTTATTAAAATAATTAATATTTTCGTGTTACATATACTTTTATTTCTATCAAATATTTTATTAATTTATGTTTCTGTATTTTCTGTGATAAGCGGTGACAAACCTGACATTTTGTTAAAGTTTTAGTTGTGTTTTTCTGTGTGAACGGCGGCACATATTATGAAAACTTACCAAATATGTGATATTGTACATATTTGGCAAGTCTTCATAATATCCTTTGAATATACTCGTATATACAAAAAAGATAATTCTATTAGGTTTTATTTTTGCTAAAAAATTCACGGCCCTCCGGGATCAGCTCAATCAATACCTTACGGCACTTAAAGGGTTAAGATCACATTTACCCATAATTACTTTATTCCGTACTGTATCATAATTCTCCCTCATGCATTATTCTCCATGTTTGAAACATTGTTTGGTTATATTTTCTTGACAACTATTCACAGAAATATTAATTTATTTAGCCTGGTAATAGACAGATCTAACTTGCCAAGTGCTCTTCCTTTCTTTTACAGACTGACACTTCTTTTACATATTGAATTTGGCCTCAGATATCGACATTTTTTAACATTTCGTAAAATTGTTTTTATAAAATCAAATAGTGCTGTCTTAGTTATATGAATTAGCTGTATCAAGACTCAATATTTTTTTATTACTCTGCATAATTCTCTTTAAACTCTGCGTGTAAAAATGTTTAACACGTGCATGTAAGCTATATAAAATAAATAAAAAAACTTTACAGCTCAAATTTCATTTCTTCTCCCTGGCTCCAACCCAACTCACTGTCTGCGAAGACTGTTGGGGTCAGCTCTCCTCGTCCTCAGGTTGTATGCTCTTCTGTCCCGGACTACGCCCCCCAGGCCGTGCCTCTGCATCAGGTTATCTTTTTGCACCACCCATGAATTCTTTGGTCTTCTTCTGGTTGTTATTCGAGGAAGATCCATAGAGATTGCCTGGTTCACAATGTGATCGGGTGCTCTGCGTCCAACGCGCCCATACCATCTCAATCGCCTCTCCTCCATCTTACTGTTGGTGTCTGTAACACCTAGACTTCCACGAATGCGTGAGCTTTTTATTTTGTCTCTTAGGACACACCAGCTGACCATCTTAGCATGCGCATTTCAGTAGTTTCTAGTTGCCTGGAGTAAAAGTTATACATCGTCCAGCATTTGGAGCCATAGAGGAGTGCGGGTCTGACAATCGTTTGGCATACTTTTCCTTTTAACTGGTATACTTTTCTTTTTAACAGCTTAAATTTCATTTGTGTAATCAAATATAATTAAAAATTGACAGACTGTTTAATCCACTTGAAAATATATATTTAACCAAACTGATCATGAAAATAATTAATACACTCTCTATCCGGTATCCCACATTGGAGCCAATTTACATTTCAAATTCATTCTCTGGCACGGCACTATCATTAAGAAAAAAAGAAAATGCAAACTCAGAACATAAAGTTAGGGGTGTATTTCAATTGGGGGGGAATATGATATGACTGTAGTCCTTTTGATAGCTTCATTCTTAAATATGTTTTCTTCAACATTGTACTGAAATATCGATAATACAGTATCCTACACTTAATTTGCCATCAGAAAACAGAAATATGCCACAGAGTTGCTTTTAAAGTACAAATTAACTCTGTGTCCATTATAATGGACGCCAGGTCTGAAGGGGTTAAAACCATAATGCTTTGTTTGATTAAGATTCTGCTTTTTAAACGGTGCATTATAAGTTCCATTTTATGATTATTATTACTTTAAAAATAAAACGTTAACATAAGTTTTTTGGTACCGGTTATATGAATTTTAATATTGATGTAACTATCAGAAGCAATTTTTTTTTTAATTTATAAATTTTATATTATTAATTAACACTTTATTGTTAACTAAACAATTTGATGGGCTTATTGCCAGGCGGCAAACTCTTCCAACCAACCAGATAAAAGTAAATATAGCAAGTTCCAAGGTCGCAAAAAATATTAATATTATTATTCATCATTACGAAATTTATGAACATATAACATACATAATAAAAGTAAAAGTTAGATATCACCAATGAAAGGAAAAGGAAGGGATGGTTGGGAGAAAGGAAAAATCAGGAATGAAACACGTTATATTACTGAATAGAAATGAAGAGTTTTTTCAGTCGCTTCTTAAAGCATGCCAAGGACAGAACGAGTCCAGCATTAGTTTTTAACTGGTTCCAGAGTCTCACTGCATGGACAGTAAAGGACGACGTAAAAAAAAAGAGCGGTGAACTGGGAAGACCAATAAACAATCTCCGTCTGAGCGCAGTCCATGATCGAAAAGACACTGAAAAATTTCGGCGAGATAAGAGGGGGCGGCGGAACAGTTAAGGATATTATACAATAGAGATAATACGAGTATATGAATTTTGTGTCCATCCCACGTTCAATCAGTTTAGCGCCTTCTGGTATGAAGTGATATGATCGTACTTTATCAGATAATAAATATATCTTATAGTATAACAACAAAATAAATATTAATGAGTGTTTTCTGTAAACAACATAAGAAGTGTATTGTAATTAACAAAACATCTGTCAAGGTTTAACAACTATATTGCAATAATCTTTGTGCATCTGTATGTATAATGCATGATTCAGACAGACAATAATCAGACAAGCTCCAAGGAAACACATAAATTAAATATATTTTGCAACCCCAGTCAGGTTGTCTTTCTAACTAAAATATTCACTGACGATGCAGAATTAATTGTTAAGAATTTATTTTATTTTTATTTGAAAGAACACTTGCAAGATAGTAATCCATGAATACACGTATAACATAATTTTTAAGAGTAGACGAGGGTTATATGGTCAGTATGTTTATGTGTGATAGGCGAGTAGAAGACATTGAATGATGGGAAGTGATAGGAAACAAGGTAAAACGGAGCAATCAATGAGGAGAGCCTGCTCTCTAAACGGTGCTTTATCATTATTATCCTGCCTAGTAGCTCATGACGAAGCATCGTGACTCCAATGATAGCTACGACAACACTTCTTCATCCATCCTTGCAGTCCGCGCCTTGAAGGGCATTTGTTAATGGTAGTCTTGTGGCGTCTTTCACTTGGCCAGTTTAACGAATTAGGATTCTTCTTCTTGTGCGTCTTCCTTTTACGTCTCTAGTAATATTGTTGAAGACATATTGTCGAAGGCATATTGTCGAAGGCCTATTGTCGAAGGCATATTGTCGAAGGCATATTGTCGAAGGCATATTATCAAAAGCATATTGTCGAAGGTATTTTATAGAAGACATATTGTCGAAGACATAATGGACATTAATAAAATAAACACGTTAAAATGACGAAAAATGAACTGTTATTGACTACGAAAAATCAAGAAGTAGACTGTAAAATATTATGGAATATTGTGCACAGCTTAAAAAATACCCTAAAAGTCAAACACTTCCATGATCTTATAAGCCGAACACTTGATTTTCAACCCACAAAAAAAGTAACAGTGTCTTGTTCCACGCAAGGCTTTTTAGATCTTTCTGATTAGTTGAAAAATCATTATATGGCAATACGTCCACCAAAATGTACTAACATTGGATGTATATGGAACTACTATATGACAAAAATGGTAACCTATCCAAACTGTCTCCTTGGCCACAAGCAATGTGCCCAAAGAATCTGAGGACTTGTCGAAGGCATATTGTCGATATTCTGTCGGTGATTCTCAGTTCTTCGAGAATGGAAACGTTAGATCGCCTTGCTGTCCGCTGGTTTACAAATTGGCCTTTTGTTATTATTACTAACATCTTAAACCATTTTTTATTTGAACCCTGTATCAGAAGACATTTATTACACAAAGTGAGTCTCCGGGAGTCATATTATAAATCTAAGAGGCATTAATAATTATAAATCAATGCAAATTGTGAATAATTTACATGTTGCATCATATTAGATGATTTATCTACATTATATAAACAATTGTGATACTAACATTCATGTTGACTATTGTTTCACACACACGATGCCTTTTATGAAGATGTTACATCAAGAACACATCAACCTCTGCAGCGGCTGCTGAACTGAGTTACTCAACAATATTTTATTATAAAACGTGTGGTGTTTGATTTGTCGTGCCAAACATGAAGATGTGACTAAGAAATTCAATACTACCGTAAGTATGAATGGCGTCTGTGAACCAACAAAATATGTACACCCAGCGTTTTTATTCGTATTGTACTCCTTATTGGTGATAAGTCTATCCCCCGTGATTAAGTATGATTATGAGACATTATGTGGATAGAATATGTATACGTGTGTATCGGTTAATTTTGTGTAGGCGGTTTATTGTATGTGCTCTTCAGCAAGTACAAAGTTTTGACAGATTAAACTCAAAATTCCGATGCTAAGAAGATGTAATTTCTAAAACAATTGGCAGGAATTATCCGCTGCAGTCTTTCGGTACGCAGAGTCTTATATAGCGTTATATAAATTTATGATAATCAGATTGTAAGCTAGAAAAAAAAATTAGATGTCCGAAAATGGACCTGTCAGGACTCAAATATTGGGCGACCACTTGTTTAGTGTGAATGATAACCGTTAGACCACATGATTGCCGATGACGAATTGATGATACGGAAATCTTGAAAAGTGCAACCGGGAGATAATATCTGTGGCGTTATGGCAGAAGTTGATATGTCCGTTTTTTGTGATTTTGTTGTTTATTCTCCCAATTTATAGAAAATATTTCTCAGCATGTTGTGGCAAAACTTCGTGTGTCATTCATTATCCAAACAAAAGATATATTGTTTGGAAAAACTTAAAAAATGCTTATTTGTACTGATTTTTACAGCCTATCAAAGTTAATATCGCTTCTCCTGTAAACTAAGGTAAAACGGACATATCAACTTCTGCCATAACGCCACAGATATGGTCATCAGCCAGAATAAAAATATTTTTTTTGGCTTAATAAAAGCTTTTGCCTGTATCTCACTGAAGACATATAACATAGCATGAAAAAATTAATTGATACTTCTTTCCAATTTTTGAATTTATAAAATCCCGTTGCATATTTTCATCAACCTGACAAATAGTGACACTCATTTACACATGGATACATCATGCGAAATCAAACTCCTCACACTTCATCACTCCAGACAGACCAAAAACATTCACCCTCCAATGTGTGCGGTACATAATCATAAAAGTAAAAAGCAAAAATATAAGAATGAAACAATAAAAAACACCACACTCAAGACCTCGCACAAACCTTTTCCACAAGTCATTCTTCTTGCAAGCCCAAGTACTCAAACTCCTAATAAGTTTTTTACTAAATATCATATAGTAATAAGTTTTTAATATATTTTTTCAAACAATTTTTCCTATACTAATATATGAATCATATAGAATGCAATTTGATGTTGAATTGTCAATGTCAGTAGTGATTCACCAATAATTAGTAAAACAAGGCTTAAAAATAGTGGGATGTAATTGCAATACTCCATGACTCATGGTAGGCGGAATGCTAAGTGTTGTTTCAGATTAAAATGATCAATAGAATATTCCTCTCTACTCGGTTTGGATAATTTCTCAGTAATTTATATCCTTACGCAATTATTACGTATTCATAATAACTTTTCACATAGTCTTATCTTGATATTTTTTATATCTTTATACGTACTATATATCTCGGATGTATTAAGAGTTAGTTTGCTGCCTGAAAAGAGTGCCTGAACAGGCACTTCTGAATACCCGAGCCTTGAAGTGGGATCCCTCGTTTCTTTCAAGAACTTATGAAAACTTTTTTTGAACTTTTTTTGCCCGAAGGCAATATGCTTATTTGGTTCCCATGACATACAATGGCGTGCCGAATTCAATAAAGGTAAAGGTAGGAAAACCATTTAGACAGTCGATCGGAGCTTTGTTATTGCGACATGATTTTGAGTACTTGGGCTTTCAGGATGAATGACGTGTGGAAAAGATTTGTGTGGGCTCGTGAGTGTAGGTTTCTTCTTATTGTTTTAAATTTTGTTGTTTTTTATTTTTATTCTTATGATTGTGTGCGGTATATTGTGGTATGAATATTTTTGGTCTTTCTGGAGTGATGATGTGTGAGGAGTTTAATTTCGCATGATGTTTCCAGTTGTAATTGAGTGTCACTGTTTGTCAGGTTGATGAGAACGTGCAACGGGGTTTTGTTTTTGTGTAATCAAAAATCGGAAAGAAGTATCGATTTATTTTTTCATGCTTAATATCCTCAGTGAGATACAGGCAAAAGCCTAGTTTACTGGCGTACGACAAATGAAAGGCAACAAACCCAGATCCATTAAAATTATGTGTCCAAATTAAATTACCTGTTGTTTTTTCACAAATTATGTATATTTCTTGTCATGTGTAATAATAAATAAATAAATAAATAAAATAAAATAAAACTGCTTTTTAATTGATTATTGTGTTTTCTTTACTACTCTTGTGATTTTTTTCTCTTGTTTTTTTTGAGGATTTGAGAAGTTGTAACTGTCTGATTCCATCTTTTATATTTCAATCTGTATTTGATTCGTTTTTCAATGATATATTTATTGTGTTTGTATTTTTTGCGCAGTGCGGGATGTGCGCCTATGGACGATCCCGTATTGTATTGGAAACATGTGATTTTACGATTTGATACCTGTTTTATTCTAATATTTTTGTTGTAATTGGGTAAAAAAACGTTGTTTTTTTTTCTTTTATTCTGTCAAACTTTATGTGTTGAGTACTCTCAACTCACTCTGTTATAATTTTTCTGTTATAATGTATACTGTACTATTTACTATAAATAAATATAGCAATAAAAGGTTTTGTATAACAAAATATTGAAAATATTGAAATGAACCGAATAAATCATGTAGTAATGCGAACATAGAGTAGAATACACGGTGTCAATGAATGACAGTATATGGAATGAACAGATTAGGAATAAATGTGAACTTAAGGTTAATGTGTAGAATAAGATGAAGAAGAGTACTCTGAGGTGGTTTGCACACGTGGAACGAATGACTGAAGAAATACTATTTGTAATAAAACGAATATATAGTATAAATGCGAGTAAAAGGTGGGGTAGAGGAAGACAAGATAGATGTGGGTGGATCATGTGATTGGTATTTAGAAAAAAAGGAAAATAAAGAAGTTAGCTAAATTTTAGGAGATGTATGAGAAGGTGTATCAATGTTGAAGAGGCTTAATGTGTGTATCGAGAAAGGCAAGTCTGGCACTCACATATCACAATATGGTACAAACATTGTATGTATTACCTAATCTTACTGCAGTATACTTTCACTGTATATGTGTACAGCACTACCTGGCGGAAGTATTGCCATGTATTCTTTTCAGTGAAGCATTTATTTGGCTTCCTTCAATTATTTTCTACTTCCACGTTACACTTTCATACATCATATACAACTGATGTATAAAAGTGTTTCACTTCCATATATCAAAATTGATGCTGAAATACTGTTGTGGACTATATTCTTAGAAGATTTTCAACCTTTTTAGTTCGAGTAAACACGTTTTAGTGTCCCATTGACTTTGTTTCTTATCGCTATACGCCTTAGATATTCCTCGTAACTTATCCGTTATTTGAGAAGATACTACCTAAATACCTCAACTTGCTCTAATCTTTCATTGCTTATCCATATATTCCATTTGCTTTCCTTTCATACTTTCATTGCTCATCCATATATTGCATTTGCTTTCCTTTCATACTTTCATTGCTCAACCATATATTGCATTTGCTTTCCTTTCATACTTTCATTGCTCATCCATACATTGCATTTGCTTTCCTTTCATACTTTCATTGCTCATCCATCCATTGCATTTGATTTCCTTTTATACTTTTCATCATTATGAGTTTGGATTTAGCTGCATTAATGATCAAACATTTGTCTTTGTAATTTGTTTTATTAAACACTGTTTATTTCAATGGAATAAACAGTGTTTGACAAAACAAATTATAGTGTCTTAAACCTCAATAATGTTTATGCATTAACTATATCATAAATAATATAAACATTTGTCTATAATTCAACCCCATTTTATATTAATACTACCATGTCATCAGGGTACTGTATCCATACACATTTCAATTTTTCATTTGTATGCCACCTATATTGACCTGTGTAGTTCCTTCACACATAAATCAATATAAATATTAAACAACCAGGGTGACATAACACATCCTTGGTTTACTTTTTTTGAAATATTAAACCTCGCAGTTAAGGCACCATTCACTTTAATGCATTAAACGTTCTGCATTCTACTATACGTTCGGCATATACATGGTGCCGTAATACGAGGTATTAATTAACATTTAATAATACCATATTAATTCAATATTTTTCATAGATTGTCGCTTATCACGCGGTCATATTTTCCATGTATACAAACGCGCAGTATATTTTTTGTCGCACATTTTACCTCAAGCATATGCAAACAATAAATCTGACCCACACATCCTCTTCGATTTCAAAAGATAATCTGATCAGTTCACAGTTTCTTAACAGTCTTTCTTCTCACTCTATCTATTTTCACAGTTTATTTACTACAATCACTCCATCCTTGGCATGCTTTAAGAAACGACTGAAAAAAACCTCTTAATATCTAGTCAGTAATATAACATGTTTCATTCCTGATTTTTCTTTCCTCTCCTCCACATTTTCCTTGGATTGATGATATCTCACTTTTACTTTAATATGTTTACGAGTATATCCATAAATTTCATAAATGATAATTTTTTTTATTATTTTGTCTGGATGGTTGAAAGAAATTGCCACCTGGCAATAAACCCGGTAGATTGTATTAACATGTAGTGTTAAATAAATAAAAAAAAACAATAGCTCTGAAACTTCCATACTCCATTATTGTGCCCTTATCTTTATACGAGTATAACGATGTGACTACACACCTAAAAATCCATAATTCAAATATTTAGTGTGTTCCTTCAAAGACGTCTCAATGTAAAAATGTTCCATTTTAAAATACAAATGTGAAGACACCATATCATAAATGTGATTCATATTAAAACTAGTTGCAACCCGTGAAATATTCACGGACGTAAAACAAATTCTACATTTATGAAAATATATATTCATAAATGTAAAATTTGTTTATATATATCATTTATACATCGTCCCTTTTTGCACCGGTTCAAAAATTGTTAGCTAGGTATTTAAAATTCGTTCAGTATCACGGACTCACCGAGATTAAAATTTCGAATTACTTTCGAAGATAATCCAAGTATTCCTCTCTCGCTCTCTTGTATTCAAAATTCAATTCTCGTATTCTTTCTTTGAAGACAACCGTCGTATGGGCTTTGGCCTATTTATATTTTGATGATAGGTAATTGGTTTTTAACAATTTAACAATTACCGAAACAAAAACATTAATAGGAAATCAGATACACTCACAATTCATCAGATGATCAACTTCAGTGACACACAAAGTTTTGATCGAGTTTTTTGTATGTTTTTGTTGATACTTGTTATTGATCTAAGTCAGGGGTTGTCAAATGTTTGATAAGGAGAGTTTTAACATAAAAAACTAACATAAATGAAATAATTTAACAAAGGTTTGATTTTAGAAAGTTTTCCCTTGGTAATTTTACTTACCAAATACGGTTACCAAATATATGTAGATGCAGAGAAGTATCTAATCTAATAGCCGCTGTATACTCAATTTATATACAATATAATTAATCAATTTTTAATTAATTTATTTATTTTACACATGAAAAGACATATGTTATACATACTTTACGAAAAAACAACAGGTAATTTAATTTGGATACATAATTTTAATGGATCTTGGTTTGTTGCCTTTCATTTGTCGTGTCCCCAGTAAACTAGGCTTTTGCCTGTATTTCACTGAGGACACTATTAATAATACTGTTCAGAACCTTGTATTCGATTGCCCTTGACGAGAGTCTACTCTCTAAACTGTGCTATATAAATTGTTCTTTTATTATTACTATTGATGTATTTTTCAAAATGCTTGTGAAATATCCATTTACTACCATTTTTGGTAAACTGACATTTTTCATTAAAGTAAATAGCTTATAGGAAGCTTGATACCTCACTCTCGCTTGACTGCGGTCATACCGCGACAAATCTGCGACAGCTTAATGAAACTGGCCAAAAGGACTTCTTCTCCGATGACGACACACTTGAGTAAGAAAATAATAATAACGACGACGGACTTAAGGTCCGACGTCATTGGAGAAGAAAAATGACTCGCTGTGAAGTAAATATACTTATAAAGTGGCTTAAGACCTGGAGTTCAAACAGTCCAGCAATTTTCCAGTACTTTCACAGTACATTTCGAAGGCAGCAAGACTATTCACTGAGGCCTCTTGATTGGAGTTGTCAATTGACTTGAAAATGAACCGATTTTTTAATTATTTTTTTATATTTAACACTTTTATTGCAAATACAATCTGGCGGGCTTATTACCAGGCGGCAATCTCTGCCAACAAACCAGATTAAAGTAAATGAAGCAAGTTACGTGGTCGCATAAATCATTCAAATGACTATCCATAAACATATACGTGAGCATATGCCCACGAACCCCACAAAGACGGACACAATCACCCGAAAATTCTTTTTCATATAAAATGAGATATCATCAATCAAAATTAAAGAAAGGGATGGTGGAGAGGAAAGGAAAAGAAAATCAGGAATGAAACGTTATTTTACTGACTAGAAATTAAGAGTTTTTTCAGTCGCTTCTTAAAGCATGCCAACTACGGAGCGAGTCTTATATTGGTTTGTAACTGATTCCAGAGTCTCACTGCATGGACAGTAAAGGACGACGTAAACAAAGAGGAGCGGTGAACTGGAAAGGCCAATAGACAATCTCTGTTTGAGCGTAGCGCTAATCCATGATTGGAAAGACGCTGAAAAATTTCTGCGAGATAAGAGGGGGCGGCGGGACCGTTTAGTGTATTATACAATAGAGACAGTATGTGAATTTGGCGTCTATATCTAACTTTCAACCAGTTCAAGGCCTTCTGGTATGAAGTTATATGACCGATCGATATAAGGCTTAGTGGAGAATTATTCGGAATCGATTGACTCGATTATCATCGCAGTACTATAAAATGTGTTTCGTGGATTGCTCCAGATACCCAAAAAATACAGGAAGGAAAAGGAACAAGATTGAAACTTAAGAGTTTACCATTAAAGCTGTCATGGCCAGAGATGAATTTGGTAGTCCAATAGCTTGGATGTACCCACGGGGAATCGAAGCGTGCCCTGATGCAAGGAATACCTTTAAATGTTTGTCTTCCCACGGAAGATAACGACTATCGATGTTGTGAAGTTGACAACTGGGTCACTGCGCAGGGTTTAATAATTGCGCGAGGGATCATTCCTGGCAAGGGGTGAAGGCGGACGTCACCTATTCTCGTGAGCTGACCTTCACCGAAAACGAAAATCGCGGCGCTATGCTGGAACTTCAGATCAAATGGAGCGAGCCCCGTTACAACCGAGAGTGCTCACATTTTTAGAGAAAATGGTAGTTTGCTATTAAATATTTCGTGTATCATCAAAGAATCTCTTTTGTATTCAAAGTTTGTCGACCCTGGTTTAAGTGGACCAGCGTATTGTCAGTCCACGACCCAATGAGTAATACAAGAATTGGCAAATGACAATGAAGTGTTTCTCTTCTTGGAGAGAACTAGTTTGGACAAACAATGCGAAAAAAATAACGATGGCAAGTGAGTTTTTGTGACATCTGGTATCGAGGGCAATGCGACCTACATTGTGAAACAGGTTGCATTTTGCCTATTAAATAAAAGCATGGTTGTATGAAAAGAGATTCAATTTCAATAATTAATTAAATTATTGAAACATCCTTGAAAAGCAATACTTGTACGAGTATAACTACTTTTTAATAAAAATAGGATAATATAATATTAAATTTAAAAAAATCCAGTCTGGTCGAATTTGTCATATAACAATACCTTCGTGAGCTAGACATGTGCGAGCGTTGTTGCCTCTTCACGTGTGGTAGCATTGCTAGCACGTTTCAATCTGTTTTATTACCATCGCGCCGATATCATCAGATATACGAGTATATCCTATCAACTTAGAAAGACGCAACTGTGATGACAGGTCTATTCTGCAGGCCTTCTTTCGATAAGCTAGTGGGAATATCGCCACGCATGCAATCTTCTTGGGGGATCCTCTAATTTAAACCTTCATCTGAGGAGATTTTCTCAGGCTAATTTTCCGGAGAGCCCTCCAGGGGGTTGTAGGTGGTTATAAGTCAAGCGCAATCTCATCCTTACGGTGTTAGTGTTTAGAATTTTTAAGTTGTTGGTTTTCTCACTCCTGCAAGTAATATTACGGCCGATATCTGGAGAAGGTTTCCCAAGTAGTGTGTAAACCTTTTTCAATTGGGGTTATCTGACGCATCCAGTAATAAGGCTATATATTTCATTTAATACCATATCAATTTGCTCGTGCCATAACGGACTGCGAATTTTGTGCTTACTTTAATGATTCTAAACGTAAAGACGCGATTAATGTGATGTTTTACCCGATGATGTTTTATCAAAGCTAATCTCTTAAATATGTCCAAATTGACAATTTTGGTATGTTGAAGGGTAACATCCAAATAAATGAATAAATCAAAACCCTTTTTTTTCTGTACCATTAATCAGAAGCCCCTGCGTGACTTGTTGATCTTTTTCCATTATTTTTTTTCGTTGATTTCGTTCATCCCAAGCTTTTCGAGATATCTGTAAACATGTTGATGTTTCGATGTGCGTTCACTTTTTGTGTATTGGAATGAATTTATTGTGCGTGCATGTTTTTGTTATTATTTTCATGGATTATTTTTTTCTTCTTTTTTGAACGTTGGGGCCTTTGATTACTTGAGCCTTGACCTGTCTCAGGGTTGTGTTTATGTATGGTGGGCGGTACACATTTTTTCAATATTTAAAAAAAATATAATTAATGTAGGTGTTTGTGATTTTTCTGACAGGTTAATCAAGGTTCTGGTTTGAGGGTTACTCTTGTAATCTTTTTTTAATGGTCGATAAAAGACCGACCGTAATAAATATAATAATTATCATACACTCAAATAATTAAGTGAAACGTTGAAACGACGCTATTTTACAGCAACTATGAGGATGTGATTATTGATATATATATTTGTAATTTTTCTTTGAAGTTTTAAGAACGATTTTTTATTGTTGAAGTTATGTTAAGTCGTCATCCAAGCTTTTTACCCCAAAGGGATATATCTATGATATGAGCTTAAAATGCTAACACTTGTGAATCGGTAATGTTCCTTTTATTTTTGAACAAAAATGTATGAATCAAATGAATATTTAAAAATAAAAATGATTCAATTTATTTCTTCACTGTTGCTAATAAACTTGAATAAATGAAATTAAACCAAAGAAAGTTGTTTTAGATAAATATTTTACTTGAAAAAGAAAACTATTTTATTCATTCTGGTTTTATGCTCTTAAAAATAACAAAGTTATAATAATGCTGTGAAATATGTACGTATTGATTCATTGTGCGCAAGCTGTTGCACTTAAATAAGCACACATCTTAACATATTAAATCCAAAGTTCCGATAGTAAGAATATAAAACTTTCAAACAGTTCGGCAGGTTTAATCTACTGCAATATTTCGTTAGGCAGAGTTTTATATTGCGTTATTTTTGTGTTGCTTAAAAGCGCATTGAGAATTTCTAAAAATTCACATATAAGCTTTAGAAAGAAATATATTGAATGTAAAATGGTCTACGAGTAAATTTCAGGGCTGTGGAGTCGGAATCGGAGCCGGAGTCGTGGAGTCGGAACATTTTAGGCGGAGTCGGAGTCGGCAAAAATCGACGGACTCCGACTCCGTTTAATTATTTTAACATTTTCTTTAATGAATAACGTTACGGTATGTATTAACCAGTTAACCTCTCATCGTTTCATGCCTGATACTATGTAGATTTTTATAATCGCAATAAACCCCAAAAGGGGATTACGTTCAGTTTACAGTTTTTACAAAATTAGATATAAAAACAGCAATACTGCGATATCCTGAAATGATTCAAGATTCAGCGCTGACCGTCACGGCCTTACCACTTACCACCTACACAAGTTAAGAGCTTCCATAAATCCTGACTTATTTTGAGATCTAATTCCATTTAGACCACGAATAGGAAATAAGATTTATATAAAGTATATTTACTTTCAAAAATCTTATCTTGTGTTCTATTCAATATTGAATCAAAATAATAATAAACAATATTAATAAGATTTAGTTAACGTATGAAAACAAATGAAGCAACCTTTTTATTTTATTTTAAAATGTTTTCTTATTTTTCTTAATACCTACCTATGTTGTTTTTCTAATTATTTTAAAAGTTTCATTTAATTCTTTTTTTAAATATTAATATATATTTTAAATATTATTTTAGTGTGAAGATATTGCTTAATGCGTATTGTTTATATATTTTTTTATTAAATTGTTTCATTTGTGTACGAATATAATTAATTTTTTATTTATACCTGTATCCGTTATTAATAAGTCAATATAAATACATTAGGTAGACGCAGTAAATTATAAAATAAAATAAAAATTGAAGTCAGAGTCAAGAGTTGGAGTCGGAGTCGGAGTCAGTGTCGGAGTATAAAATAAAGCCGGAGTCGGAGTCGGTAAATTTTCATCCGACTCCACAGCACTGGTAAATTTAGTCGGTCGAAAGAACGATGTATTTTCGACTTGTGACAGTTTTGTATTAAAGGTGCGATAGGAATGTTAATTTTAAAATCCTAAAATGTATATGTTAATGACATCTAGCAAAGAAAAGTTTCGTTATAATAAAAATGGTAAAGTTGTTTATTACACTCTTGTTATATATTTTATCCAAAGATGGCACTGTATTGCTATGATTATGAAAATAAAATTTATAGGTAATGTTAGTATGGAGGATTTTCATTCATAGGTGTCACTAATACATTCAGGTTTAAGATTTTCTAAATTTAATAGGTATGCAGTTTCTTTAAGATGTAAGTTTATTATGTTGAAAACTTTGATTAAATACAATAATCCTAATTTTTAAATATTACGAAATAATAATCTTTTAATCAATATTAGTAATCAAGTACCTATAGACGTAAACATTTTCAAAAATGGAAAAAAAATCACCCGAGTTACAAAAAATTACAACGAAAGTTTTGTTGTTAAACACGATCCGAAAATCAATGTAATTTTCCAAATTGTTTACACATTTTAGTAGAAAATGGACATTTATTTAATTCATTGTCAGTACCAACCTTAAAATAATCCCCTAAAATTGTTTAACCTAGTTAAAAAAATTATGTACTTAAAGCTATCGAAAATAAAAATTGTATTGAATAACAGTATCATCATCTGTTGTCTCATTAGCCCACCTACAGTATTAGCAGGGAGGACCAAGGTCTGAGTGAATGTGATGGAATACAAGTAGCCTGAACGAGTGGACTTGTTCTTGCTAAATTATTATTTGTAAGAATTGTTATCTAGTTATGAGTAGAATGCAGGTGTTAACTCTTTCTAAGAATTCATATATTAAGATTATGAAAATTAAATATAAAATGTCTCTCTGTCCTCAACGCCTAGCCCAATAGGAAAATGGCGTGATGGTATGTTTGTTATATCAAATATATTTAAACATAACTTACTAAAAATTGGAAAAAAAACCGCTGGAATAATATGCACCAATTTTATTTAAATAAAAAATATAATTCAACAGTCATTTTTTTAACTTTTATAATTATTTAAATATAGGTAGATATGTAACAATTTAATTATAATAATTTTGTGTAATAATTGATAAATTGATAATCAAGAGAGCCATTGATCGTTTCTCAATATAGGTGAAAACCTTGAAACCGGTAGGGTTATACCATTACATAAAGTGGAATAAAAAGTTTTTTATAAAACAAATTACAATGTCTTTAAATCTCCACAATGTTAATAATTATAATATATTTATCATTGCATAATTTGATAAATAAAAAAAAATTATATTTATTTATTTTATATCATAAATTAAAATACAGTTATACTTTATTGTATTATTTGATACAAAAATACAATATAATAAGCGTTGTGAACTGTATTTTTTTAAGTAAACACTTATCGAATTTCCTAAATCCTTATTTCGGCAAGTTTTAATTTATTACTTTTTTCGTTTCATTTATAGTTTCAGTGGCACTTTTTCACTGCCTTAGAATTTTTCGAGTGACAGGTGTCACGACAGGCTTTTAATATTTTTGTAACTGTTTTATTTGACAAGTGTTGTTTTCCACGAAATCGTGTAAGACTTACACTATAAGCTGTGGTAAGAATAGACTTTATTACTATTATCGATTTATTTAACACTTCCATAGAAAAATGCTGTATCTGCCACATTAATTACATTTTTTTTAATAAACCAGGTTTTGTTTCATAATTATTATAAGTATGGTGCATGCGCGCGGTAACGCACTAGATTTCCGTGCCGAAGGTTGTATGTTCGAGCCCCACGTTGTGCTATTCCTCTCGAATGGCACATGATTTTTTCCGCATAGTATTCGAGGGTATAAGCATACATATGACTCGTCATATCTTTTTTTAAACAAGAAAAAGAAAATATGTCAGTGTACTCCGATCGTCTCACTTCAGGTGTGCCATCAGACCCAGTAGGGCGGTGTTGTCGGTGAGTTTGCTGGCGTCCAACGGCTCACTCACTTAGAGGAATAAAAACATTAAAAAAAAAATTCTACGGCGCAGCTTCGTTTCTATAGTTCAGAAAATGTAGGATGAGTCCTGTGACAGCTCACAAATTTGCCCCAATACAACCTTGTAACGATGTTTAGTCATTTTAATTATTTTATCAACATTAATATGAGCCTCTATTCTAATAAATAGCAAGTTATTTAGGTAAATACATTACATTAGGTTATATTGGGGCAAATTTGTAAGCTGTCACAGGACTCATCCTAGAATTTCCGAACTATAACTGAATTGATTTTGGAAAGACGAGGGGATCGTCGACTACAAAGCCCAGTAATGACGATGACGGTTAACATATGTTATATGTATCCATAACCGTGTCTTAAAATTATTCAATGAAAATAATGTTTCAGTATAATTTAAGCAAGAATTAAAAAAAAAGTACTATCTGAAGTATAATACGGATTAGGAATGTGATTGCGTATAGGTATGAGTGAAGAATACATGGAGCGAAATAATATTTTTTTTATTATTTTTTTTGTAAATATCGATAAGGATGAGTCACATCAGACATTGAGTCAGAAAGGTCGTTTCAAAGTGAGGCCAAGTGAACCACAAGACATTGTGTATAGAATGATGTGCAATACTTGGTATAAAAAAGATTCTGGCGTCATCAAATCGAAGCAATAGTCTATGCCCAGAAAGAAAATTGTTTTTTTTTTGTAAATATCGATAAGGATGAGACACATCAGATATTGAGCCAGAAAGGTCGTTTCAAAGTGAGGTCAAGTGAACCAGAATACATTGTGTATGGAATGATGTATAATACTTGGTATAAAAATGATTCTGGCGTCATCAAATCGAAGCATTAGTCTATGCCCAGAAAGAAAATGTTTTTTTTTTGTAAATATCGATAAGGATGAGGGACATCAGACATTGAGTCAGAAAGGTCGTTTCAAAGTGAGGTCAAGTGAACCAGAAGACATTGTATATGGAATGATGTATAATACTTGGTATAAAAATGATTCTGGCGTCATCAAATCGCAGCATTAGTCCATGTCCAGAAAGAAAATTGTTTTTTTTAACGCAGATACTTAAGACACCTTGGATTGTTGAACACTCCGAAGAAAATTGACATAATGGGGTAATTTCTTTAATCAGTCATTAAAAACAGTTTTTTTTCACGCAGATACTTAAGAAAACTTGGATTATTCAACACTCCAAAGAGCATTGACAGAACGTAGACATTTTTTCGTTGTCTTATTTTAACAGCTTAAATTGTTCAACACTCCGAAGAGAATTGACATAACGTGGAAATTTCTTTATTGTACTATTCTGAAATCATTAAAAACCGATTTTTTTTCACGCAGATACTAAAGAAAACTTGGATTATTTAACACTCCAAAGAGCATTGACAGAACTTAGACATTTTTTCGTTGTCTTATTTTGACAGCTTGGATTCTTCAACACTCCGAAGAGAATTGACATAACGTGGACATTTCTTTATTGTACTATTCTGAAGTCATTAAAAACATATTTTTTTTCATGCAGATACTAAAGAAAATTTGGATTGTTCAACACTCCAAAGAGGATTGACAGAACGTGGACATTGTTTCGCTGTCTTATTTTGAAGCCATTGGAGTCTGGCACGATATTTGCATATAAACACTATTTTTTTTGGTTAAAAATAAAGTCTATTTAGTTTATCCAACAATTCATCACTAGAATCGAGATAACAAACGTCCCAAAAGTATGTTAAATTGAGGACGAACTTTCATATGATTTGTCGTTAAGGTTCACACGTTTTCGGCTTAGACAAGTACCGTATTAGCCCGACTATAAGGCGAGGTTTTTATTTAAAAAGGCGACACGTAGATAGAAGGGTCGCCTTATATTCGAGTTTTATTTTTCATAATATTATAATGGTGAGGGAATTTTTTTCTCCAAAAAGCAGATAAAAAATATGGGTCGCTTTATAATCAGGCTCGCCCTATAGTCGGACCATCAACACGGTATGTGTTGACAGATGCCACGCCAGCCACATCCACGCCAAGGTCAGGTGATGTTTCAATTAAAATTTGACACCTGTACTCTCGGTAGAAATAAGTTGTGCAGTAAAAACATTTATATATACGTATCTATACTGTAAAGTGCAAGATATGACACTCTTCTCGTATTATGGCCACTGATCAAATGTTCACCATCACTAGAGTTAAAACAACTTTAGCCCAAAGGAAATATGCCTATTTAGCTCCCATGACATACCATACGATGGGGTGCCGAATTCAATAAAGGTATAGGGAGGAAAATAATTTAGGCAGTCGATCGGAGCGTGGTTGTTATTGCGACAGGAGTTTGAGTACTTGGGCTTGCAAGAGGAATTACTTGTGAAAAGGGTTTATGTGAGATCTTGAGTGTGGTGTTTTATATTTGTATTTTTGTATATTTTTGTTTTTATTTTTATGATTATGTGCGGTGTATTGTTGGATAAATGTTTTGGTCTGTCTGCAGTGATGAAGTGTGAGGAGTTTGATTTCGCGTGATTTTTCCAGTTGTAATTGAGTGTCACTGTTTGTCAGGTTGATGACAATGTGCAACGGGGTTTCATATAATTCAAAATCGGAAAGATGTATCGATTTATTTTTTCATGCTATATGTCCTCAGTGAGATACAGGCAATATCCTAGTTTACCGGGGACACGACAAATGAAAGACAACAAACCCAAATCCATCAAAATTGTGTGTACAAATTAAATTACCTGTGGTTTTTTCGCAAATTATGTATATTTCTTGTCATGTATAAAATAAATAAAAAATATTGAAAATTTTGCTCAAAGAGTTATGAACTTAAGTGATACCATATGTGAAAAGGTATAACAATTTCGTCTTGAAGCAACTGGTAGTAACTTTTGATATCGTGTGTAATAAATGTGATTTGAAAAGTTAAAAGCATAAACCCGAAGTAGTCACGCGGCAAACACCGGAAAATATACGATCCTTCTAAAACAAACAAACACTCTGATAAATGGATACGGATAAATCCACTAATATTGCGTCGCTCACAAACAAAAACTTTCTTACCCCAACCCTCATAAATCATTTCAAAATTTTTCAGACTTTGCAGTTTAAAAGCTTCGAAGCTGGAATAATATTTATTCAGACAGAGTCGACTTGAAGAGCGGCCGGTATGTGCCTTCTACTTGTGCGATGGTCGATGTTTTTTCTTTTCTTTTTTTTATCCACTTTGCACGGATTTCTCCTGTTACACAAAGAGGGTCTGTTTCTAGCGTTAGCTTATACGTTAGGAATAATATCAGCCAGGATTCTTCTCATACTGCTAGATGGTACCGAGAATATATCAACCGTGTCATTCAGTTGGTTCAATATCTCTATACCACGTGTGACTGAGTGTTTAGCCATGATATTCGTCCTGTAAGTTGGTATGTAGAACAGAGGGTGATTCCTTGCACGGCTATATTTATTGGGTACATATAAACTTAGTGCTTCTAGAATCGCGGGACAGTTAAAGGAACCTTGGAAAACCTTTATTAGGAATATCGCAATGGATTCTTGCCTTCTTGTTTCGAGGCTTCTATAGTTACACACCGTGAGAAGTTTGGCATGGTGAGCATATTTTAGGTAATCGTCCTTTGTTCTGTACCATATATATTTGAGGATTTTTTTTTTGTATTTGTTCTATATTGTTTTTATATTTGAGCGCATGAGGAGCCCAAACCGTAGATGCATATTCTAATTTGGTTCTAATGAGATAATTATATAAGTTTCGGAGGATATCGGTGCTATTAAATTCTTTTGATATTCTCATTATAAAATCGAGTAGTTTGTAACAGTCCGATATCAAACGTGAGACATGGTTAACGAACGTGAGTCCGACATCAAAGGTTACGCCCAAATCATTGAATTCAGAAACTCTGTTTAGTGCCACTCCCTCTATAGTATACTGATGGTGGATTGGTGAAAACGATCGACTGTAAGATACAAAGACACCTTTATTAATGTTGAACAGAAGATGATTTTGCTCACTCCAGGAGACTAGGGAGTTTAGGTCCTGTTGTAACTGTACACAATAGTGAGGTGAATTGATCTTTTTGAAAATTTTCAAGTCGTCAGTGAACAATAAACATGTCGAGTGACTTATGGAATTTTGAATGTCGTCTATTAATATGAGGAAATGTATGGGACCTAAATTGGATCCTTGTGGTGATTTCAAAGTCGTTGCAGCCTTCATCGTCAGGGAGATGTCAAAAGGCCATCATTTGAGTGAACTCAACACGGCACTTTAAAAAAACATTGTTAAGTATTGTAATAATTTCAGTGTTCAACATTCTTTACTCTTAAAAGTCAGAGACGCTAAAAATATAGTCAAAGAATTAATCAAATGGAATTATTCAATATTTATTTTATTATAAAAAATATACCTTATTGCATCATATATAAAAACAGATTGTTCCAATAATTTGAGTAAATAATTAAAGACCCAAGACTAAAAATATGCTAAGCATACCAGATTCATATATACTTTTCTTTTTATCCACTTTGCACGGATTTCTCCTCTTACACAAAGTGGGTCTGCTTTCAGTTAGGTTATTTATTCGTAAGCAAGAATATCAGCTAGGATTCTTCTCATGCTGCTAGGCGGTGCCGAGAATATATCCACAATGTCACTCAGTTGGTTTAATATCTCTTTTGTCACGTATTACTGAGTGTTTAGCCATGATATTCATTCTATAAGTTAGCATGTAGAACAGAGGGTGATTTCTTGTACGGCTATATTTAATGGGGGCATATAAACATAGTGCTTCTTAGTATCGCGGGACAGTTAAAGCAGCCTTGAGAAACCTTAAGAAAGAATATCGATATGGATTCTTGCCCTCTTGTTTCGAGGCTTCTATAGTTTCACACCGTAAGAAGGTCAATACGGTACGTAGATTTTGGATAATTGCTTTTTGTTCCGTACCATAGAGATAACTGAGGATTTTTTTAGTAAGTATTTGTTTTATATTCCATATTATTGTTATTGTTACGCTTTGTTTGTAAGCAACCTTAAATTATAACAAAATTGTCCGAAACTTTCTATTTTATAAAGCTTATGTTTAAAAATATAACAGTCGATGCTGGACCCATGAGGGGGACGGCCCCGTGATGTTTGTTTCGGTTTGATCAATAAACCTATACAAATAGGGACTTAAGTAACTAAATGGTGGCAATTGCTATGAAACCCATTGCCCAAATTATATTGTTCTAGTCAGCACTCCTTCATCCTATTTCCGATATATTGAGAGCAAATATAGATTCCGTTCACTTTTTCATTCTTATGTAAAATACTATTCAACCTATTGGAATTGGTGATTCAGACAATGGAAAATAGTAGCTAGAAGGTGACTATATCTCTAAGTAGTGCGTAAAGAGATAACAATACGCAATGTATAGTCTAGTAACCAGACGGTCCCTTTTATCAAGACCATTTTTGAATAATTGTTCCAGTACCATCACAAATCGGACCCGAAATCTCTGGATGAAAATCAAGCTTTTTACCAACGAAACGACGTAGGTTGTTACTAACTCCCCAATAGTATATGTCTTTTTAACGGGGATTTATAACTCCCCCCCCCCAACAGTTCTTCCAGCTTTATTGAATACCAAACTCTTTGTTTGTTCCATAGTACTATTTTATGTCCTCTTAAATTTACACGCAGAGTGATTATAGGATAAATGTCCATTTATTGTAGTTATGGGTGAAAATCGCGACTTTTTTTCATTTTTCATACATTATCACCCTATACGTTACAATAGGGGTATCATAAAACGTATTTTTTCCAAGTCAGTCCAAAGCCTACGAAGCCGTGCCGAAACGAGTTCCAAGGCGAGAGTTATACCTATTATTATCGTTTATTTTAAGGGTGTTGGGAGTATTAAATCAACGCCACGAGACCTGGGGGAAGTCCTTAATACGGATTATCCTGGTTTGAACCATGGTTTAAGATAACGAATAAGTATTTTATTGATAATTTGAAGAGCAAAAACTGAATAGTCTTTATAATAGAAAATGAGTTATATGGGCGTTGGTAGAAGCGAAACATGTGTAACAGAATATATTAAAGTGGAGATCTATTACCTTTGCCTACTCTAATATAGACATGGCGTGATGGTGATAGTGATAATAAAGAAACCCGTATTCTTTGACACTGGTTGACTCGTATTAAAATATATGTTGACGAAATAGAAATCGTTTTACGTGTGATAAAATCAAATATTTCATAATAATAAATGATAAGACATTATAAATTTTTCAGTTTAATATTGATTCGATACACGAAGAAAAGGAAACGTTCAGTACGATTATGTATCAATTTCCGGTCAGTCCGTATAGTGCTTGGTGCACAGGTGTCCCGGGGCTCACGCCGCAGCGCCCCCATCCCCTGCGTCGGCCCTGTCCGTGACCCACAAAACCCGGCCGGAAGCAACAGATGGAAGAGTTTCCCGGAAAATGGGAAGTATCGAGCTTCTTATACCGGATATGACGATACCAATGTGTTGATAAAATAACGTGGTATTTATTTTATTCAGAAACTACATAGTAGAACAATTAATTTTTATATTTTTGAATATTTTCACAACAGTTTTCTACTAGTTTAAAATATTTTTCGGAATTATTATGTTTAGTTGACTTCTCTTATGGCCTACGTTTCGAAGACGTTGCAGTTTTCATCCACAGCGTGATGCGAAAAAAACATTACTATCATAGAAATAGGCTGATTGCAAAGTTGATATATTGAATTTGTACTATACTATTCTTTTCGTATTAATGTTAAATTGATATGGTGAAGAATGGGCAGCTATGTTAACTAGGGGCGGTCCAGTGACATGTGATCTACTGTGTATTTGTTAAATTTGAATATAATTATAAAAAAAATTAAAACGATCACTCTAAGGATGAAGGCTGGCACACATTTGAAACGTCGGTCATAAGTGAAGCTAGCTCAACACGGTCACAACTCCGAAATACATTTTAAACGTGAGTCGTGAATTCAATATCCTTATTTCATCACGTCATTTCCCTACATGGGTAGGCAGAGAGGTAACAGATCTCTACTTCATTCTATCTTGGCATACATCTTTCGCTTTTGCCACGTCTATGTTATATTCCTCACCATGCATTCTCTTTTATTACATATAAAGATTTTTACATTTACATCATGCAAATTTTGTCAGAAGTTTTCCTAGGTCTTTCCAAACTTCTGATTTATTCTGTACTATTTTTACAGATTATTTAACAAGATGTTTCCCCATTCATTCTTTCTACGTGGCCGAACCATATCAATTATGCTTTCTTAACCTTTCCTTCCCGGTGTTGGGTATCTTCTACACGTTGCTTCAAATAACCATCAATATCTCTATAAATATAATAAATACAAGGTTAAGATTTTAGGTATTCCTCCATAATATATTTACGCATTGATTTAAAAAATAATATTAATATTAATCAGAATTTATTGACTACATCGTGGGTATTTTGTGAAGATATCGGAAACAAATTCGCATTTAAACGCTGTGAGTGCCTCGATCTTGGGTCTTGACGATAAGTGAAAAGTATGCGGGAAGCGCGACACTATATTCGCATCTCACTTTTGCATACGTCACTGAATAGCGAGGAGTGCAATTGTCTCAACCTCGCAAGTGTAAGCCACGCCTAAGTTAGCCACCAACCCTGCCGCGCCGCAGTAGCTGTTGAGCTGGCAACGAGACTAGACCTACGCCCGTTCCGTGAGCGGTGCCAGATGGTTTTTTAATGTTTTCAGCAAATAAATCTCAATTATTATAATTTTTAACTTCAATTATAATTAATTAATGGGATTATCTATGAATGTTCTTATTTTTCCGATTTAAAAATCGCTAATTTTTGATCGCGTACTCACTACCCAACACCGGAACACGCGTTTCATTTTTATCACCGTAAGGGAAGGGTTAAAACGTAGACTTATTTTCTTGCATCTTTTTCTTCTTCATTGTTTTTCTTATATTTATTCAATTCTCTTATTTCTACCACATTTATCTTACTTTTATTACTTAAATTAATCAACCTTATAAATGTATACTAACAAGCACTTGTTGGAATTCTCGTTTGCATTGTTTTTTTTAGTTCATAACATATTAAATATATTTTGGTAATTTGTAGATTATTTAACTAAAATTACGTTTTTGTTAAATTTTTCTAGTTTTTTGATAAAAAAAACCAGTTTAACGTGTTACAAATACGTGATAATTGTAATTACATAACATATCGTCATACCAGAGAGTACTGGTAATGATGATAATCCCGTCGTGCTTGTTGACACTACCATAGACCTTTGCATCATGTTCACCAGTAAATATACATTCAGCTTAGTATATTGGGAGTATGTGTTTATCTGCCAATAAAGTTCTGGGATTTGTGCTAAAAGTCTCCAGTGATTGGAGTGCGGCTCTATCATATGGAACCCGAGAGGAATCTAGATTTCCCTGATAGTTGAACGAGTTCAAAAGAGATTTCTGCGACACCTTTTTTGCAGAATATAGATTTTATCCATAGCTCTATTCCACGTGGTTCAATGGGTGTATTCGAATATTAACTCCTTAAGCGTTAGAAAATATTTAGGCACATTTTTATACTGTACATACTCGTATATAAATTGCTAACAATAAAAGTAAAAATTTGTTAAATACAGTGCATTATTTGTATGCAAAATTTTCTTTATACACAATACAACTAAATTGGTTAAGTGTCCTATGAATGTTGTTTTCGAGCAACCAGAAATATCTTAAATATATTTCTAGTGGTTCGAAAAAAAGCTTCCATACATTAAAGTTGAAGTTAAACTGTCATTGTAGTTTTTTACACCAACGTACTAAGGATTCAGGACGTATTTTGTTTTAAAATGTATTGATTTTCTTATTTTGTTGTATGACGTTTTCCATGTATGATGACTTCTCGGCCTAGTTGGTAAGGTGCCTGAATTTCAGCCTGAAGAAGAAAGGTTCTAATCTTATATTAACTTAAGGCTTGTTTAACGCCTTCTAATTTACTTGTAGATAATACTATCATACATAGCAATAAATATAAATATATGTGTTTTACATACATTAAAATAATTATCTATGGTGTAATGCAGAATTCTGCACCCTGTCTATAATAGTGGAAATTCATACGTTGAGAAGAGTATATATTGTTTCGATGTATGGTTGAATGAGAAATACAATTTTTATGGATGAGTATGAACAAAAAACGGATACATTTAATGAGGTGTAAAATAGCACGTTATGGTGATTGGGACATGTTGAACCGATGAGTGACGAAATACTGACTAAAAAAATTACTTAGGTTACGTAAGTGGAGCTCGTGATGGAAGACGATTGAGAAAAATATGGTTGCACCAAGTGAATAAAATTTTGAACGATGGCAAGGTAAAAAGTAAAAGAAACAGAACTAACTCTATGTTAAGCTTATAAATAGGAAAGTTTTACCTTCTGTTCTCTCTGTCTATTCTCAAGCCCAGCTTAAGAAAATTTAATATTTATTGACATATAGTATTTAGTGACCATTTACTATAGCCGTAAATACTAGAAAGAATAGCGTGAAGAATTTATATTAGTTTTAAATATAATTGAAAATAAATATCTTTTGGCATAAGTTCATCTTAACAATATTAAAACACACCTGGGTTGAGTTTAAAAGCTTTTTTAATTGAATAAGTGGCTATATAAATCCTTTCCAAGAAAACCGCATTTACCTTAATACACCGAGGGAGTAAAGTAAAAAAAAAAAGTGCAGCTGTGGAGTGCATAGCTTTGCTGCAACATTCTCTATTGGGGTCGATTATGGACTATATGGGATGTATGCAATACCGGGAGAAGATCGACTAATGCAACTTAGTTGTTAACAAGAAGGAGTTTTATGCAAGTAGGTACTCAGTGCAACACATTTTACAACAGGAGTACCGAGAGGTAAAATTTCGCCCATATTCATGAATAAATATGTCAGCACTTCTTTAGATTTGTTTTAAAATTTTGTTGTTTGCAATATATATAACCCAGCAGATTTATTGACAAATGGAAATATCGTTTAACTAATCAGAGATTTTAAAGAAAGTGGTTTTAAGCGAAAACCAGACTGACGTCTTTTTAAAAGAAATTGGGTGCCAATAGGAATAAAATCCGCAACCCGCCAAGGTAGAAGGCTTCTTACTAATTGAACGGAAATCATCGTTTTGTTTATGCTAAGTTATTTAAAATCGATTTTTTCAATATTCAAGTATTGTTTTGTTTAAATCTTTCGTTGTATGCACTACAATCTGACGAGCTTAATGCTATGTGGCAATATCTTCCAACCAACTAGAAAAACGTTAAAGATATCTTACGTAAATATCAGACTGGAATCCTTTTAAAAAAAATCTGGGTTCCAACGGGAATTGATCCCGCAACCTCCGGATTGGGAGGCACGCATCTTAACAACAAGCCCACGGAGGTTGTCACAGGTTTTTTGTCTCTGTTGATTCTGACTTTAAAAACAAGTGTCAATATGCAATGAAATGCAATTTTTACTAGACTTCCTATAAACTAAATTAAAACTTTAAATTAAAGTTTCACATGGTTCCATTTTGATACTTCCATTATTAATATATAAGCAGAAACTTATTAATACTTATTTAAATTTAAAACATTCTATAAACGAATGTTACTGTTTTGTTTTAGGTTCTTGATAAAAACATTACCAGTTGAAATATTAAATTGTTGTAATTTGTTTTATCAAACACCGTTTATTCCACTTTTTGTAACGGTATAACCCTACTGGTTTCAAGGCTTTCACCTCATCTTCAGGGGAGCACAAAAATACTTGTTTGTGCTCCCCTGAAGATGAGGGGAAAGCCTTGAAAGCAGTAGGGCTATACCGTTACAAAAAGTGGAATAAACAGTGTTTGATAAAACAAATGACAATTTCTTTAAACCTCCACAATGTTAATGCCTTAACTATAAACAATATATTAAATTGTTATTTAAAAAAAATATATTTACTATATTACCTTTTAAGATACCATTATTGAGTCTGTTGTGTGGGCACTGATCATCCTAGTGTGGATGGATAACATAATAAAAATACTTTAGCAGTTCAAATATATTATAGTTAAATTATTTTACTTTGGTTTTGACATAAGCAGTTGCTACATTTTACTTATTGTATATAAGCAGTTGACATAAGCAGTTGCTACATTTTACTTATTGTTGTATTTATATCGTATTTCATAAGTATGCTATAATGAATTTTTAAAACGCATCATTAAGGATTTAGGGTTAATCATAGTAAAAATATCAATTAGGAATTAATTAATTAATCCACCATTTTTGAAAGATTAATAATAATAATAATAAAAGAAAAGGAGTGTAAGCTTTTGAAGATGGTTCCTTCTATTTGTTGAGTGCTTTTCTCCGTCTGTTTTCCTTAAGAAATACATGTTTATTAAGAGCTTTTACCAAGTGAATATCAACTACAAAGAAGCTTTTATTGATTTTCTGATATGTGATAGTAATACATTCGGATTTATAACAATTTAATCACTTTAATTTAATTTAAGCTCTTGTGTTATATGTTTTCACAGTTAAATGTCAAATTATTCTGTAACATTTTATAAAAATATTAAGACCCCTTAAATTGTTATAAAGAAAAAGTAAACGATCTAGACAAACTATTCTGGTAGTTGAATTTTGTTTCCTTCATAACTAAAAGATTTCAATAAATTTGAAATTATCAACAATGAAACGGAGAGGAGTGTTGAAATTTTTGTTTGAAGATTTGTTTAATATTTTTAAAAATTCAAATCTTCTAAGACTGATGATTTATGGGAGTGAAACGTGGATGTGGAAAACGAATTACTGAAATTCTGTGGGAATGCTTGCATTGAGAAAAATGCACGGGTTGACAATGTTTGACATAATACGGAATGAAGTCATAAGGGATGAATGTGAACTTAAGGCTGATGTGTTGAGTAAGATGATAATAAAGAGCACGTTGAGTTGATTTGGGCATGTAAAACGAATGAGAGAAGAAAGACTAACAAAACAAATATACAACAAATTTGAGAGGAAAGCGTGTGAGAGGTACTAGGAAAGTATGGTTGGATCGTGTGAATATTTTGAAAGAGGGAAACGTTGAACGTCATTACCGAAATTGTATGAGAAAGTGTGTGGATTTAGAGGAGGCTAAGGATATGTGTTGAGATTGGAAAGTCTGGCTCTCTATTCTCTGTCTACTACGAGAGAAAGACGACCTCCGTGGCCAGGTGGTAAGACACTTGTCTGCCGATCCGGAGGTTGCGGGTTCGATCCTCGCTGGAACCCAGATTTTTTAAAAATAGGATTCCAGTCTGATTAACACTTAGGGCCTATAAACACATCTTTCTGGTTGGCTGGAAGAGATTGCCACATGGCAATAAACTCGCCAGGTTTAAAAAAAAGAGAGAAAGATGGCGGGATGGTATGTTAGTATATAGATCTCCTAAGATCTTTCATACTTTATTAGGAAAGGGTGGGAATGTATGTGTTACAAATTGATTTAAATATACCTAAAGTTGGAACCCCTTATACGACGATATTAAGGTAATAAATTGAGAGGAATATTTAGAGCAATCAAACACATCGGTAAATGAAAATGTAATATTAACCTGCAGAATTCTTGAGAAGTCAAAATATCTAAAGAGTATATATTTGTGTTGAATTTCTTTAGTGTTGGCCTTTTAGGCACATCCTATATCAACTTGTCTTATCAACAAGACCACGGAGATGACCTCCGTGGTCTAATTGATAACACACCAGTCTTCCAAATTGGAGGTTTCCTGTTGGTACTCAGATTGAAAAAGAGGATTCAAATCTGTTTTTCCCTCAATGCTTATTAAACACATTTTTGGTTGGTTGAAAAAGATTGCAACATGACAACAAGCTTACCAGGTTGTAGTGAATACCACTAAAATATAATTCATTTTTCAGTACGGAAAAATATAAGGCAATTCGTCGGAATGTCAAAATTAAATAAAAGAGTGAAGACAGGACTAAATTTAGTTAAAATTTTAAGGTTCTGTCTTTTCTGTGCTTCTTTCGTACATTCGAAATAGTTTTCTCAAGAGGTAAGACACCTGTCTTCCAAGTCAGAGGTTTCTGGTTCCTGTTGATATCAAAATTAAAATACAACTCTAGTCTGTTTTTACCTTAAGGCACATTATTTAAGACATTTTTTGTTGGTTGAAGAATATTGCTACATGGCAATAAGTCCATCAAGTTGTAGTGTACACCAAAAAAGTAAAATACCTTTTTCACTATCGAAAAAAAAATAAGGTGATTCATCGAATTGTCAAAATTAAATAAAAGTGTTGAGGCAGGACTTTTACACGTAAACTTAATTTAGTTTAAATTTTAAAGTTTTGTCTTTTTCCAACTTCCGTAATAGTTTTCTTAAATATGCAACGGTCCTGATGTCATTTAGCACTTTGCTAAAACTTGGTTTTGTGTCATCCTTCAACTTGAGATCTCAAGTATAGAAACAAAGTTCTTAAACTTCAACCGCATCTCTAAACTTAGTTAATTAAAATGGTTTAATTTGTATAGTTCTCATTTGTATTTGATCCTATATTTTCCATTAGAATATTTCGATTTGTATTTATTCAAGTTACTAATTTACTCGTAGTTCGCAAGTTTCTTCCGAAGATACAAAAATTTTGCTGAATTGGATGCGTCTTTGATAAGTCGAACGACTAGAGAATAACAGATTTTCATTAAATGCGCATGTTTTGAAAAAAAAATGCAGGTAAAAATGGGCATATTTTGAAAGATAAAACGCAGCTAAAATGCGTATGTTTTGAAAAATAAGATGCAGGTAAAATGCGCGTGTTTTGAAAAATAGCAAGCATGTAAAAATTTCTTCTGGCAGTAGATCTTAATATGTTTTATTTTCTAATTATTCCTGGAACATAAATTATCAGCTATTCCTTTGGGGTTCTGTCTAGTGATCATCGTCCTATGGAATAACTTTCTCTGAATCCGGGTCTTATCCATTCTTTGCACGAGATTAATTTATTTTCTAAAGCAAAGCTGGTGACAGACAAGTGTGAAAGGAATAGAAAATGCGATATATGGGTGAATAAGGAAATATTGAAGAAAGGTTGAGGAATTTTGCTTTATGGGTAGTATTTTCTCAGATGATGGAATACTTAAGAGGGATATTGAATGACGTGTAGCGATAGGAAACAAAGTCAATGGGGGGGGGGGGGGGGGGGGGTACTTAAACATGTATACTCGAGCTGGATAGTATCAAAATGAGCAAAGACGATAAGTCCACAATAATATTTTAGTAGCATCTATAACGTATGGGAGTGAAACGTGTATGTGAAAAGGGCTAAATAAATGCTGTAGTAATGCGTGCACTGAGAAGAATATGTGGATTAACGATGTATGGCAGAATACGAAGTAAAGTGACTCGGGATGCATGTGAACTTAATGATGATGTGTTGAAAGAATGAAAATAACACTGAAATGGTTTGGACATTTAGAACGAATGAATGAAGAAAGACTAACAAATCAAATATAAAGTGCAAATATGAGGAGAAGATGTGGTAAAGAAAAACCAATGAAAGTCACACAGCCTGTCAGAGAAATCATAGAAGTTATATAATAAGAGGCATGGATATAGAAGAGATGAAGCATATCTGTCGAGATAGAACAATCTAGCGATCTGTCTGTACTTTGTACCCCGACAAGGATGTGGCGTGATGGAATGAATGGTTATATAAAGCTTACCTATGCAGGTTAAATTCAATGATATACAAAGCTTCAAAAGAAATATATAACATATACATAGTAATGAGAAATTACATTGAGAAAGCTCAACGTGCTTCTTCAAAAGCATTTCTGAAATACTGAATATGTCAATATTGGGGGGCCATTGAAATAAAGGGCGATTAGTTCAAGTTAGTTCTATTTATTGCCAGTTTAAGCCCATAAATACTTCTATACCTCGAGTAGTTGCCAGACACAAAAAACCATATATTTTCTAATATATGTAATAGGATTAGATGTTGCTCCTGTCAGGAAACAAAAACATTTAAGAAGATGCCTTCACATCTCTCCTCACGCTTAGGACACATTTGAAACAACTAGGATGACAAAACACATCCTTGCTTTACCCCGTTTGAAATATTTAACCACTCATTTAAGAAACCGTTCGCTCTACTTTCAGCGAATATTGACGCAATAAATAATAAAAATCTCACGCATTCGTGGAAGCCTAGGTGTTACAGATATCAGCAGTAAGAAGAAGGAGAGGCGATTGAGGTGGTATGGGCACGTTGAACGAAGAGCACCCGATCACATTGTGAACCAGGCAATCTCCATGGATCTTCCTCGAATAACAACCAGAGGAAGACCAAAGAATTTATGGGTGGTGCCAAAAGATAACCTGATGCAGAGGCACGGCCTGGGGGACGTAGTCCGGGACAGAAGAGCATACAACCTGAGGATGAGGAGAGCTGATCCCAATAGTCTTCGCAGACAATGAGTTGGGATGGAGCCAGGGAGAAGATATAGACTCTCCTCTCAGAATCTCGTCGAAAATATTCAACGCCAATACGTTGCTGGAATTATGGCATACTCAAGTAGATATGGTTTTTTTAAGCATTTACAGTTTATTGCACATCTTACTTCAAGCGATAATTTACTGTTCATGCCGTCAGACTAAAATTTGTAACCATTAGACTCTCCCCCTGGTAAACTTGGTTGAAACAACAACTTGAAGGTTTGCTTCTAGAATTAGCTTATTCGTTAGGAAGAATATCAGTCAGGATTTTTCTCATACTGCTAGGTGTTGCCGAGAATATATCCACAGTGTCATTCAGTTCACTCAATATCTCTATACCACGCGTGACTGAGTGTTTAGCCATGATATTCGTCCTGTAAGTTGGTATGTAGAACAGAGGCTGATTATTTGCACGGCTATATTTATTGGGTACTTGTACATATAGCTTAGAGCTTCTATAATCGCGGGACAGTGAAAGTCACCTTGAAAAACCATTGGTAGGATATCGACTTAAAAAACATTGCTTCTCTCTTCACTAACGAAATGTGTTTCTCCGTATATTACGTTTTCTATTCCTTTTCATGTATTTGGTCTTATTTAAAAATATGTATTTCATTTTTTTTTTGTGCTATAAGTATGTTGAAGTATTTTTTCTCTTTTTAGAAATAACATTTCAACTTTTCATCCAGTAATTGGCACTCTTCGTAACTCTAGTCTAGTTAATTGGAAGTTTTCAACACAATCAAGTGACTCTTTAAATAAATAGGCTTATGTACAAATAGCGATTCATAACGACTACTAGGAAATTCAAGCGGATAACTTAACGCGGTTATATAAAGGATAAATGTTTTTTTCATTATTTTCAATGAAACCAGAACTTATAAACACCATATGAATGTTAAAGAGGGGAAAGTTGTGTGGTTGGGTAGCAAAGTATAGAGACCTGTTCTCTCTGCCTACCTCTCTAGGGACATGGCATGATGATAAATATATGTATTTATACAACTTCATTTTTTAGATCTGTCACCCGAAGAGGTTAGATCAATACCTTGCATTTTTTGTGAGATGAGTGTTGAATAATATGAAGATGAACACTCTGAGATGGCTTGGGCATGTAGAAAGAATGAATGAAGATATACCAAGAAAACAAATAGACAATACAAATTTCAAAGGAGAGCGTATTAAAGGAGGTCCAATGAAAGAATAGTTGGATCAAGCGAATAATATATTGAAAAATAGGAACGTAAAAAGTCAAAGAAATCCCTGGCTGTAAAAGAGGTGAAATATTTGTGTCAGATAGAAAATTCTGGCGTTCTATCATCTATGCTTACGCCAACACGGAAATGGTGTGATAATAAACTCGTATATGAGTGTTTTTTTCTCTCCTCCCACATGATTATTGGAATTCTGCTATTTGAGTAGTATTTTCTCAGATCATGGAAGAGTGTTGCGATAGGAAACTTAATCAATGAAGCACCAAAATCTATACACTCGAGACGGTCTTACAAATATATTAAGATGATATACAAAAGTATTATATTTTAGTACCAACTTTGATATATGGAAGTGAAACGTGGACACTGAAAAAGACTGCTGTAAAAATGTTCTAGAAATCTTGCACTGATAAGAATACATGGAGGGACAATGTATGACAGAATACGGAATAAAGTGATAAGAAATGAACGTGAACGGAACTATGTGATTTGTGTGTATTTTTTTTGAAGTGAAACTTCCATAGGCGCGGTAGGGCAAATTGGCCTGAACGTCACGAAAAGTGAAACGCTTCATCTATTTTGAGTGAAGGAATAAAATAAAAATTAAATGAAGTTAAATAAAATTAAATAAAATAAAAAATAAAATAAAATTAAATAAAAAAATTTATAAAAAAAAAACAATTAGGCAAATAAAATGAAAAATAAAATAAAATTAAAATAAATAAAATAAAATTTAAATTAAATAAATGAATTAAAATTAAATAAATTAATTTTAATACATTAAAATAAAAAATTAGATAAAAAAATTAAATTAGATAAAAAAATAAAAAAATTTAATTGAATAATAAATAAAGTAAAATAATATTTTAAAATAAAAATAATTAATAATACATAATTAAATTAATTAAACAATTTATTATTTTTTCGTAATTTATCGTTTTATTTTAATTAAAATTAATTAAAATTTAATAATAAATTAAATTAAATAATACATTTAAATTAAAAAATTAAATAAAATAAAAATAAAAATTAATACAATAATTTTTAATTTAAATTAATTTTTAATTTAAATCCATAATACATCATAGACACGCTACGCGCATGCGCTGCGTTGTACTGTGTTGTGCGTAGCATAAGTCAACCAATAAACGCTTGCGTATTTTCATATAATATATTAGAATTAAATTTTAAAAAAATAATAAAAATTGTTAACAAATGGAAAAAAAAGCAATGCATAAAATCAACTTTTCCTAGGAGCTAAGAAGTTTCACTTCTACCACGCAAGGGTCTCACGCATCTGTTTTTTGTTCTACATATAATATCATATGGTTTTTTGTATTCCTCGACCGATATGTAGAATTAAATTGTCAGTAATGCCAATCTCTAAACTAGACAATAACTTAAGTTAAAATAAAGCGGAAAAATAGTACACTTACAATGATCGTATAGCTTTTTTATTAAAAGAGTTAATACGACCTAAGACATAGGTATCCTTAAAACCTTGAATGCTAGTCTGAATAATCATAATATATCTATTCTAGACTTTAAAGATAAATTTATTGCAGACCTATAAAATGAATATATAAACTTTTCATAAATACGAGTACACGCTGGTAGCCATCAAACAATCCGAATGCTGGACGATGTATAACTCTTACTCTAGGCAACTAGAAACTGCTGAAATGAGCATGCTAAGATGGTCAGCTGGTGTGTCCATAAGATACAAAATAAAAAGCTCACGCATTCGTGGAAGCCTAGGTGTTATAGACATCAACAGCAAGATGGAGGAGAGGCGATTGATATGGTATGGGTACGTTGGACGCAGAGCACCCGATCACATTGTGAACCAGGCAATCTCCATGGATCTTCCTCGTATAACAACCAGAGGAAGACCAAAGAATTCATGGGTGGTGCAAAAAGATAACCTGATGCAGAGGCACGGCCTGGGGGACGTAGTCCGGGACAGAAGAGCATACAACCTGAGGACGAGGAGAGCTGACCCCAATAGTCTTCGCAGACAATGAGTTGGGATGGAGCCAGGGAGAAGCTGGTAGCCATCAAACAGTCAACGAATTAAACAACGTTAAAAACGTTCAACATAAATTCTTACCGCGCATTAATTAAATATAGCCGTTTCATTTAGATAATCTTGATAACGAAACCCTTGAGGTAGAAATGCATCCTGCAAAATTATCCGTTAGACAAGTTGTTTCTGATATTTTTCATAAAATAATTAATTAGTGGTATTGACTATTCCAATATCATGGAGCTTGTTACACTCAGTGTATCAATAAGGGATGCTAGGCGATTGGATATAAGAGCATATTGAATTGCTCAGTGAAGGACAAATTATTTTTATAACTCTGACTTCACCGCCTGAAAAACGCGTTTGCCATGATTGAGATTTTTTTCCACTTAGGCTTGCATAGTTTGAAATTTTTACTGTTGAAGTATTTTTCTCAGAATCATGTATGCTGAGGTGTTGTTTATCTTGTTCAATAGGATTTTTGTAGGAATATTGATGTGTCGGATACTGAAGCGCTATGGATATTTGAATATTGTGTATTTATTTATGGTAATCTGTTTTTTACTATGTTTTCAACATGATTGAAGATTGGTCCTATGGATTTGTTTTGAATGGTGTTTTCCTTGTTTTAATTTCTATGTTTCGGATTTTAAAATGTTAATTTGTATAACTGTTTATTATACATGTTTTGGGTTTAATAATTATTTTTCCCTAATTGTTCATTGATGTTTGATTTATGCAAACTATTTTAAAGCTTCTTTCTTTCTCTTATTAAACCATCCATATTATTCACGCATTCATTTCTGATGTATTCATTCCACCTTCTTTCAAACACTAACATTTCATACATTTTCCTTAGTGTACGCATCTCTCAACATTAATCTTCCTTCTATTCTTTATTTGCCAAGTCTAAGATTCACTTCCATACATCATTTTATTTTATTTATCATATATTGTTGTGAGGATTGTTGTGTTTTTCTAACGTTATCGACGTTGTTGGGATCCGTAGTCAAGGGTTTCCTTCGATGTTCCAACGACAATGTAATTGGAAAAACTTCCTGTTCCCTTCTTTAAGTGAATGAGCCGTTGTACACCAGCAAACTCACCGACTGAACCGTTGTTTTGGATCCGATGGCACACCGAAGTGAGACGATTGAAGCATACCGATATGTTTGACCCTTTTTTTTAAAGAATATATATGACCGAAGTCTTAAATATCTTTATGTTTTTGAACACTAGACGGAAAGTACGTCTATGTTATTCAAAGGGAGTAGCACAGCGTGGAGTTCTAATTGGTGACCTTTCACACGGAAGTCCAACGTGTTACCGCGCGACCATACACTTTATCATAGTGTTTTTCTATATTTATTTATTATTTATTTATTATTACACATGACAAGAAATATACACAATTTGAGAAAAACAACAGATAATTTGATTTGGACA
>OX463841.1:47866498-47971051 GCA_949825065.1 Odontocerum albicorne
ACACCTTTTCATGCAACCTGTACGATTTCTAATTTTCCTTCTTTCAAAATATCATTAACTTGATCCAACCATACTTTTCTTGGCCTTCCTCTCACACGACTTCCACTCACATCTGCACTGTTTATTTGTTTTATTAATCTTACTTCATTTATTCGTTCTACATGCCCAAACTATTTCAACGTACTCTAATTCGTTTTATTTAACCCTTCAGCCTTAAATTCACATTCATCCCTTATCACTTCACTTCGTATTCTATCAAACACTCCATGTATTCTTCTAAATGCACGCATTTTTTTGGTTCCTTTCAGTCTTTTTCCACGTTCACGTTTCACTCCTATACATCAAAGTTGGCAACAAAATACTATTGTGAACTATCATCTTAGCAGATTTTGATACTGTCCGGTTCGAGTATATGTGTTTTAGTGCCCCACGGACTTTATTTCCTAGTGCTACACGCCGTTCGGTATCCATCTTAACTCCTCCATCATTTGAGAATATGTTACCGAAATAGGAGAATACTCCAACTTGCTACAATCTTTCATATTTCCCCGATATGTCACATTTATTTTTCCTTGCCCACTTTTCTATCTATTTCTATAAAATTCTTTAATTCACCTTTACTTTCCGTCAATAATACCATGTAATCGGCATGTGCACAATAATCCGTATACGTTTACATTTGACATTTGTTTGCCATCAATTGACCTTGGTTGTTCCTTCACACATGAATCTATGTAAATATTGAACAACCATGGAGACATAACGCATCCTTGTTTTACCTCTTTTGAAATACTAAACCATTCAGTCAAAGTACCATTCAATCAAATACATCTATTCTCACTTTACTTTCTTTCGAAATCTGGTTCACTTGATCCAGCCATGTTGTCCTCAATCTATCTCTTCCACGCACACCTTGCACTTCTGAATTGTCTACTCACTTATTCATTATTTTTAAATTTATTCTCTCCACATGTTCAAACATTCTTAAATGCGTTCTTACTTTCAAAATCCATTTTATCCATATATTTATTTCTAATGACTTAATGTTGTCTTATTTCATATATTGACAATTTTTCTTCTTACACGCATATTTATCCTTCTTCTGTCAAGTTCAATTATTGTACATGCTACAAGTTTTTTTAATATATTATAAGGAAACTAATTGAAAAATATACAGAGTTGAAAATTTGTTGTTTTATAAATACCAAAAATATCTAAACTATAATAGCACATGTAGCGTTAATAATTGTATCGAGCTAACTCATTTGAATAATTACACGTGTTTACCCGCCGGAGTAAAGCTTTAAGCTTTTATAAGGAGCTTTAGGGGTAGTGGATAGCTCAAACCTAATATAAATAAATAAGCAGATGGATAAACATATTTTTTCAATTATATTGTACTAAAATTTCTTTGAAATAATGTGATGTAAGTAAAACAAATGTTTGTAAAAAATTTGAAAAACGTGTCATGCCCAAATGAATGAAATCCGAAAAGAAATAGGAAAGTTTGCATAATAAACTGCTTGTAAGGAACAGTACACCCCATAAGGGCTTCACCAAGCGTGCAGCAGTTAGAATGCATTTCTTGCGCTCAGCAAGAACGATCTCATATAAGATATAATTCTTAGAACACGGTCGATTGACACTCTGATATTAGTTGTTTCCTGCACGACACGAACATTTGTCCTTGAAAAGGAAATTGTAGGAGCGCGTGCAACAGACCTCTTCAACAATACCCCGCAGGAGTTAAGTTCCTGTTCCTCTATTCTGTACCAATCTGGACTAAGCAAACCGCTGAGAGGCCCTCGATTGAGGCAATGGTGTTGGCTCTGATCAAAATCAGACCGTCATACAAGCAGGTCTGAATCATACAACCTGAGGACAGAAAAGTTATTAACAGATCGTCCATGAGAAGGATATAGAGCAAAAAAACATCAATAAACCACCATGCAGGAAACGATTGTCAACCTCCGTATCGAAAAACTTAAATCCACAGTCAACTCTCACCTTGCGACCTCTGAAGAAGTCTGGAATACGGAGGAGATTTAAGGATGAGATCACAGGCACCAGGTATTATCGAAGGCACCTGAAATATCGCAAAAAAACAATTTTCTTTCGAGTCCGCCACGTACCGTTGTAGGTGCCAAATGGCATCCTTCCAGGAATTCTAAACACAGACTGCAAAGAGAAAAGTAGGCAGTTTTGTTAAAAATGAGAATCGAGCCTATCATTGACGAGTTTTTCCAAGATTTTGCCCTAAAGTGGAAGAATAGTTAATGACCTATATGTCTTCGGATCTTGGGATGAAGATCACTAGATCTGTTTCCTAGCACTCAGAGAAAATGCCTTCGGACAAGCATTTGTTGTATAGTATATAGATCGGTCAAGAATGCGTCGGTCAGGTTCTAGCATTTCTTTACCAGAAGGGCACCAAAGAGAATCGATAATTGTTTTGATTTCGTCAGTAATATAAACGGCGAGTAGGACGTCAAAGGAGGAATCCAAGACATGACTTTCCCCTGCAGGTGATAATCGCTGTCGTTGGAACGGTTATCTAGAGGAAACGATCACTACTATAATAGTGCAGTATTTTTGGGAAGTATGTGTTATGCAGTTAGGTGCTGGGCTCACAGAAGTTGGCTCTCAGTTGCCAAGATGATGCTGATCAGCTGTCAACGATGGGCACTGTTGGCTATCGCCAAGGCTTATAGAACATGCTCAGCGGAAGTACTCTTGGTATTATAGGACTGGCTCCGTTGGATCTGGAGGTCCAGCGTTGTGTCACGATTATCCTTCTCGGTAAGTGTTAGGCTGCTTAGTATAGATAACGTCTACCTTCACTCTTTGCCAGGCCCCTGACCCCTTATGCGATTATTAATGCCTTTCTAGAGGCCCAGTTGTCAAGTTGGCCACATCGTTGGTCATCGTCCTATGTGGAAAGAAATACTTTTTTCCTTGCATCAGGGCACGGCTCGGCTCTTTGTAGATGTACCCAAGCTATTGGACTACTCGATTTTTCTCTGGCATAGTAGCTTTAATAGCAATCTCTTTACCTTCAATCTTATCTATTTGCGGCCAACTGAATCAATACGCAGATCACATTCTGTGGTACTGTGATGATAATCGAGACAATCATTTCCGTTGGTAATTTCATTTAGTCTTACATCGGTTCATCTTAGGATCGATTGCCTACTCCAATTAATTGGCGTCAAAGGGTAGTTTTGGTGCTTTTGAAATTTTCTATGAAAGTGCTGGCAACTTGCTAGGCTGTTTGCATACCAGGCATTAAGCCGCTTCATAAGTAAATCATTTGCTGCGGTGCAAGTAACTTTTCTTCTCCCGTAATGTCGGACTTTAAGTCCGTCGTCATTACTAATATTTTCACAATTAGGTGTGTCACCACCGGAGGAGTCTCTTTGGGCAGTTTCTTCTTCCTCACTACGTGACGTCGCGCTTATATAATGAAAAAAAAATAGATCGCGCTAGACAGGGGCTTATTTCATCCCTTAAAACATTGCAAGATGTGGCGGGGTCGAACTGAACTACATATCAAACTAAATGATGATGGTAGAAGCATGATATTGAAAAGTAGATGTTTTGTCGCTATTTACCTTAATAGAGACAGACGGTAAGGTGATAATGATTGTTTTAAAGTTAAATTAACCGAGAAGCATTTTCGAAAAACATAAAAAAAGTTGATATTATTTATTTAGACTTTCTAGATTAACACTTGCCGCCCTGTGATAGGACGCGAGCGACCGGGTCTTATATTTAATTTAATTTCCTCATCAAAACCTCTATGATTTGAATAATGTCATTACAAAATAAAAACATTTATAAATATCAACAGAAATGAATATTTTATATTAAATTGACAATTTTTCGAAGTATGCCAAACGACTCTTTCTTAAATTTGACCAGAATGCGATACATCCGTTCCAGGGATTCGGCACCAGTTTTATAATCCTGATTTTTGTTATTTTTTCTATTTTTTATCTGGTATGTTCTATTGTACCGTTACTCTTTTTATGATAAATGTATATTTGTTACATTTTTCTTTATTATTTCATTTTCAAATAAATAATAATTGAGATGGCGGGAAATATCGATAGCGATTTGGAATTTGAGACGACAGGCAATATATCAGAATCAGAAGATTTTGTCGAGGTACAGGATGAAGTAGATTCTGATTTGGAGGCCAGTGAAGAAGACGAAGAAATATTATTTACATCAAAACATGGATTCGAATGGAATTCATTACCACCTCCATCTTCAAGGCGTCGGACATCAAATATTCTCCCCGAAGATTCTGGACTGAGAAATTCAAGTATAAATGTATGTACCATAAATATATATGTTTTGTTTGTTTGTAAATGAAGAGAAGGTATCAGGTTTCTTCAGATAAATTAGAACCAATTAAGTGGATTTTAAAAATGTTTGTGGATGCGTGCAAGAGCAATTATTCTCCATCTTCAAATATAATATAACTGTAGACGAACGTTTGGCAAGCTTTAGAGGGAATTGTCCATTTCGCGTGTACATGAAGTCTAAACCTGTTAAATATGGCATCAACATTTGGGTTGCTGCTGACTGCGACGGCATACATAACAAATTTACAATTTGATATGATAAATAATCGCAGGGAGATAAATCAAGATCACCGAGTAGTTATGGAAATGGTTCAACCGCAATATAGCACTAACAGGGGGATAACCACAGGTATTTTTTCTACCTCCATCTAATTAGCCGATGACCTTTTATTACAAAGTTTAACTCTAACTGGCACGCTTCGAAAAAATAAAAGAGAAAAAGAAAGAGAAATCCCACTTGAATTTTTACCGTCTAAAGAGAAAACAATCCATAGTAGTGTATTTGGTTTTGCTGAAAATAAAATACTTGTTTCGTATGTACCGCAAAAAATAAAGCAGTATTATTATTATCTACTCAATTCAATGATGCAGAAATTGATAATTCAGAAAAACAAAAGCCACTAATTATAAATCATTATAATAATACGAAAATTGGATTAAATACGGGAGCCCAAACGACTAGAGAGTACTCTTGCTCAAGGTCAGCGAGAATATGACCTTTCCGTCTTTTCATAAAAATTATAGATATGGCTGCATTGAATGGATAGATAAATATCCAGAGTGGAAACAAAATAATATATGCCACCGAAAACATTTCATAAGAGAGTTAAGTTTGGAATTAGCAAAGCCCAATATCCTAAAAAGAAAAAATAGCAACATCAAATATCACAAGCAACAAGATACTTTCAATATTGTTTTAACATATTGTGGCGAGTCAATACTCGAAACATCATTAAATAATACCTTGTTGGCACCCCGTGAGGTCCTCAAAAGAGGAAGTTGTGGGTTTTGTTAATAAATCGAGAAAAAGAACCAGGTTATTCTGCAATATTTGTCAAATATCTGCGTGTTTAGTACATAGAATAGAAACAAAAGTTATTTCGTGCCCCAATTGCAATAACTATCTCCACAGGATTAAATTTGATTATATGTGTCCTATTTTTTAATTTTATAGATAGTGTTTATATTTTCCAAATTGCATATTTAATTGATTTGAATTTCGTGTTTGTTTTTATATTATGATTTTTGAATTTATATATTCATTTTATATTTTATTTATATGTTATTTATTGTCTTAATTCGAATTATATTTTTATTGCTAAAACAATACACAAATCAAATCTATTCAGCCAACTTTTTTTTTATATTCCGTTTTCAGTTATAACTATGTAGCGCCTTCAAAGTTGGATAAACTTCCCAGGCTTACCTGCATCGTCCCACATAGTTCTTTATACCAAGACAAGGTCACTGCTACGTTGGCACCTCACTGCTACGGTAAACCAGTGTAGAGGCCTCGACCTAAGCCGCGCCGTAGCAACCTTGTATCCGTATCATGCACCCCTCTGTAGCCGGACACGCGAGCATATCTATATAAATTCCGAAATAGGAATATGTCCTAGGGACATAGGTTGTTCCTTTTAGTAGTATTAGCAATCACGCAAACTTAATTATATGGAGGAATTTTTCAATTTGTTTAAAAAAGGTTGAATTTTTGTATTCTCTTTGTTTCTTTAGATTAAATTAATTAATTGTTTAAACATATTATACCAACAGAGTATAAACCAGATAACAGTTCATTAATTGCACTATAATTCATGGTAGTTATTCTACGTATTTAATATTATAATGTGGGTAATTCCGTAAATTTGAAATTCAAATTTTGGCTACGGTTGTCAAAAGAAAATCATATTTTTATGAAATCATATGAACATGAAGTTAATAAAAAAAATGTCATAAAGAATTTGAACTGTATCTTAAATTACATCATATATGATCAACAAAATCCCAGAGTAAAAATAATAATTATAAATTATTAAAATTAAGAAATAATCAACATAGATGATGAATTCTCAAAAATTTACTTACACATCCTTCTTTCTGCTGTTTGTACTTTTATATGTTATTAAAATATTTATTCCTACAATTCGTCAATCGTTAGACTGCGCAAAATAGGGAATCGGAATGGATTTTTGATAGAATTTAACCCACATAATATTTTTTCAATGACGATTTTTCCTTACTAATTCCTACTAATGTATCGTTATTATTTGTCAGATCGATTAATTTTTAAAACCTTTTATGGTCTAATTCATGTATTTGTTTTTCTATGTCATCATCTTAACATCTGTTGTATTATTTGACTAGAGGTTTAAAAACCGTTTATTTCAACACACTATGTATTTTTTCGACATTTATTTAAAAAATATATTTTTTTTCCAATAATTTAATCAAAGGAGGAAAAGTATTTTTTTTTATCTGAATAAGATTTCAATCTAGCATATAATCTTTTAATTCAAAAACGAAAAAAGAGTCAATTACAAGTCAAGATAAAACGATATTTGAGAATTGGTCCAATAGCTTGCAATCTTATTTGTTACAGGAAAATTGGTTTATCTTTTTACGTTTAAAAAATTACCCATTTTTAAATAGATTGGGATATCAACTTATTTTTTTCATAAGAAGTTAAATAAATATAAAATAACCCTCTAATCAAGTTGATCAGACCCCTGAAATTCCATCTCAGGGGTAAAGGGTTCGATTCTCATTGACATTCAGATTTTTTCAAAGTTGATCTAGTCAAGTTTTGAGTCAACCAACCAGAACACTTTTCCGTTTGCTTGAAAGAGATTGACATATGGCAATAGACCTGCCGGGTTATAAATTTTATATCAAAAGTGTTATGCAATACAATAAATATTATTAAAAAAAACCTTCAATGGGAGATGCTAAATAATAGTAAGATAAATTTATATTTCACTTTTTATATAGAAATTTAATGAATATTATTTTTACGTTGGGATTAAGCTCATAAATTGGTAACTTTTATATTTTCCTGGCGGAATGTTAAATCGTTTGTTTAAATGAGGTTTTCCCATGGCGACAGTTTTGACTTCAACACTTCCTCAGGTACATTTCAAAACAAAAAATACCTTCAACAAAACACGGAACATACACTCGTTAGATACGTTTTCTTTAATTGTTTTATTCAAATGAACTATTCGTGATCTGCATATATTATTTCCGTATAATCTATTTTAAATGTAAAGAAATTTGAAGCATTTTACGTAAAAACATTTTGTATGATTTATATAATTTTAAGAACCTCCTCAAGGGCGCTATATATGAATATACAATATATTACAATACAATACAATGCAATGCAGTACAATATAAAATACTACAAAATTATACAATATACTCGTAACACAACACAAAATTATGCAATACAATACAATGCAATGTAATACAATTTAATACAATACAATACAATACAGCACAATACAAACAAAATTATTCAATACAATATAAACAATACGCTACTACTCGTATATAATACAACACAATACTACACAATGCAATACAATAAAATACAACACAGCACAATACAATATAAACAATACGATACCATATAGTACAACACAATACAACACAATACAATACAGTACAATGCAATACAATACAATACAATACAATACAATACAATACAATACAATACAATACAATACAATACAATACAATACAATACAATACAATACAATACAATACAATACAATACAATACAATACAATACAATACAATACAATACAATACAATACAATACAATACAATACAATACAATACAATACAATACAATACAATACAATACAATACAATACAATACAATACAAAACAATACAATACAATACAATACAATACAATACAATACAATACGATACGATACGATACGATACAATACAATACAATACAATACAATACAATACAATACAATACAATACTTTACAATACAATACAATACAATACAATACAATACAAAACAAAACAATACAATACAATACAATACAATACAATACAATACAATACAATACAGTACAGTACAGTACAATACAATACAATACAATACAATACAATACAATACAATACAATACAATACAATACAATACAATACAATACAATACAATACAATACAAAACAATACAATACAATACAATACAATACAATACAATACAATACAATACAATACAATACAATACAATACAATACAATACAATACAATACAATACAATACAATACAATACAATACAATACAATACAATACAATACAATACAACACAATACAATACAATACAATACAATACAATACAATACAATACAATATAATACAATACAATACAATAAAATACAATACAAAAAAAACGATTAGTAAAGATTTTTTCTCTTCGAATAACCCAATATAAATCCAATCTAAAAATGAGTGTCAATGACAAGACGAATTCAATAATTATAAATTTTTTGAACAAAAATAATCATACGAGAAATGAAAATGTTTCATTCATTTTTAAATTATTTGAGAGCTGAAAAGGTAGACACGTCATTTTTAAATAACTGTTTGCAAAACTAAACACACGTGTTTACACAAATTTGAAAGACTCAGCAAAGCAGGCTGGAAATAAAAAAAAATGAACTGAATAAATATTGTATCAGCTATCAGATTGTATATTTGCTCATCGAGGAGGGCGAGGGGCCTTTGAAGTGGTGTGGATCTGCTGGTTGGTTGTGGGGAATTTTCTGGAGTCTATGAATAATCCCCCATACTCTATAGTACTCGACGGACAGGTAAACAAGATTCTGGTACTATGTTAAGTTTCATCAAATAATTTTAGGACTGAACAAAATTCTTCTTTATTCATCAATATAGTCTCCTTCAAGAACGATACATTCATTCCAACGCTTTCCTAACTTTTCTATGCCAGCCGTGTAGAAAGATTTATCTTTGGTTTCAAAATAGGCGTTAGTTTCGGCAATCACTTCTTTATTGGAGCCAAATTTCTTTCCCTGGAGCATCTTTTTGAGGTCTGCGAACTGCCTATAGTTGCTAAGGGCCAAATCTGGAGAATACGGTGGGTGCGGAAGCGTTTCAAAGTTCAACTCATGCAATTTGGCCATCGTTACCATCGACTTGTGACACGGTACATTGTCCTGATGAAAAATAACTTTTTTCTTCTTCATATGGGGCCGTTTTTTTTTGCAATTTCTGCTTTCAAACGCTCCAATAACGCTATGTAATATTCGCTATTGATGATTTGCTACTGCTTTCAAACGCTCCAATAACGCTATGTAATATTCGCGGATGACTTTTTATGGAATAACCCTGATAATCTCACGATTATTTTCAGGAAAAATAAGACATGTTTATTAAACCCACAATAGTGAAGGTGAAAATATTTTCAAAGCTAAAGACAAGAGAGATAAACTAACTCCTAAAGTATAATTAATTTATAATAAAATTATAATAATGCGGTTTTATAGTTCAATTGTTATAAAATAAAATAAAAAATATTTTTTAAAAGTATTTCTCGATAAATTTTGAAAGTTAAGACTAACTTTTTTGAGGCAAAATAGTCAGAAGTTATTCAACCCTTACTCACAAGAAGAAAACTATTTGAAAAAATTAAAAGTTGAAAAATGTCCAAATTTTACACATGCCCCAACTTATTACTAAACAAATAATTTAGAAATATTACAATGAAATAAAGCTCAAGTACTCGTAAAAATAAAACAATTTTAAATATGCAAAACATTTCATACCTCATTAGAAAATTTCAGTCAAAAAATACGCACACTTCTGATAAAACATGACGCCAATTGGACCTTAGCAATGCTATTGTAATAAACCGGGATCATCCAACTTAAGAAATAGCCTATAGTTCGGAAAATCTAGGATGAGTCCTGTGACAGCTCACAAATTTGCCCCAATACAATCTTATGTAATGTATTTACCTAAATAACTTGCTATTTATTAGAATTGAGGCTTATATTAAAGTTGATAAAATAATTAAAATTACTGAACATCATTACAAGGTTGTATTGGGCCAAATTTGTGAGCTGTCACAGGACTCATCCTATAATTTCCGAATTATAGTGGTAGGAGGTAGAAATACGTGTCGCAGGAATTAATATAGTCCAAAAACAAAGTTCATTCTATTCTATCCTCAGTGAGATACAGGCAAAAGCCTAGTTTACTGGGGATACGACAAATGAAAGGCAACAAACCCAGATCCATTAAAATTGTATGTCCAAATCAAATTATCTGTTGTTTTTCTCAAATTGTGTATATTTCTTGTCATGTGTAATAATAAATAAATAAATAATAAATATTTTATATAGAGTTCCCAAAGCTTAATGTTAAAACTTTTGATAAACATTGCAAGTTTCAGTTTGAATTCACATAAGCGTTATTTTCTCAATAAATAAATCAAATTATTAACTCTGAAACACCAAAAAAACACGTCATTGATCTATATTTTTCTGGAAGAGTCAAACTCGCAACCCTTGGGATGGAGAACAGGTATCTTAACAATAAACCTATGGAGGTTTTTGGTAATTTTAAGTTAAATTCCGGACGGTTATCAAAAAATAGTGAAGGGGTCCAAGTTTGGTTTAAAGATCGTCTTAATTTGTTGTTATCTATGGTCGTTAGGTTATATTACCTTCACTTACGATGACGGACATAGAATTTAGGGTCTACTCCAATGCAACTTACTTCAAATGCTCTATTATTGAGGCCAAATACAAAATTGTCCCCAAAATCGACTTTCGGAGTTACTCTTCAAAATAGCTTAATTTATAATGCGGATATGCTGAATGAATGAATAAGTCTTATAATTGATAAGCTAAAAATGTAAAAATCATCGTTTCTAATATTATCTACTGTTTTAAAATTCATATTAATTATTTAAGGGTTGCACTTGGAGAGTATTTAATTTGTCGTTAATTATAAATAACGATTTGAAAAAAAAAAATCTTTAAACTTTTTACTCACACCTCAAATGTTTCCGATTCCAGGATTCAGTCTGAGAGATACGGGTTGGGAGTCACGCACTGAATAATGCAAGCCTCTCGCTGAATAGGCGTGTTGATACTGTGACCCGGCTGGGGAGGTTTTGCAGGATATTTCGGGTCTTGGAACTTCTAGCTAGCTAGGCAGCCGAGGGAAATAGCTAGTAAATGCATTGTTTTTTTAAGACGTCGTTCCAATAAATAGTTTTGTTTATATGAAAAAAAAACTATTTTCCAAATAAATGTGAAAAGGTGTAAAAATTGATATCTTAAGTATAAAATTTTCACCACAATGTGTTTTAAGCGCATTGAAAGTATGACTGAAGACTTATTTAAAAGTTGACGAAGACTGGTAAATAACATCAACAATGCAAGCTTTTGCTGTAGACGTGGCCGAGGAAGATCGACAGAGTATATTAATATGTTGTTTATAGTTAAGGCATTAACGTTGTGGAGGTTTAAAGACATTGTAATATATTTTTATCAAACACTGTTTATTCCACTCTTTTGTGACGGTATAACCCTACCGGTTTCAAGGCTTTCATTTCATCTTCAGGAGAGCACAAACAAGACTAAATGCTGTTCAAACTGGTACCAATATGCACGCTTCAACGGTTGGGGACTGAGGGGTGAGGGAGGCATGGGACAATTTCGACCAAGAGCGGAGAGATTTTTGAGAAATACCTGTTTAACAGATGTTTGGATCGGTGTACTGACCTAGAAATTTCTAGGGCCTCTAATCTGTCCAATTTATTTCCGTTACTACTGATATGTAAGAATTTGGCATCATCGATAGAAAAAGTATGGTTTTTACGGTGACAATAATTAGCCATTTCAGAATAAATTAGAGGATTTATTAAGGCGGATTTGTGTTCACGAAATCTCTTTTCAAAAGATCTTCCTGTCTTTCTTATATAGAAATTATCACAGTAAGCATATAAGTCAGTATATCGGTACCAGTTCGAACAGCATTTAGTCTTGTTTGCACTCCCCTGAAGATGTGGTGAAAGCCTTGAATGGTTATACCGTCACAAAAAAGTGGAATAAACAGTGTTTGATAAAAATAAATTACAAAGAGTATATTAACTTCAAAGCTGAGACTCGAAGAGATATTGGAAGATGAGTGCTACTTGAGTACACAACATCAGAAACTGGACAGGAATACAGGGAAAAGGGTAGACAAAATTATTTGGCACAAAAGGCCCTAGGGGAAATTTTACTAATGCAAAAATACATTTGGAAAAAAACTCGAAGAAACTGTGTGGAAAAAATGTATGGATGTAGACGAGGTGAAAGACATATATCACGATAAAAAAGTGATGTTTATACTCGTTGCTAAATTTGTGTCACTAAAGCAACTGATGATTCACCAAGAATTCGATGATAGTTATTATCGATTGTTAAATTTACTGTAAATTCCATGCAGAATTTAGTGGAAAAAATCCACTGGAAAATTTAAATAAATGATGCCACAAAATTGGATTTTTGCATATTAGTGCGATAATTGAGTTTTGAAACACGTTGTACTATGTTTTTAAATAAAAAGATCGTATCCTACGTTGTGATAAAAAATTTAAACAAAAGTTATATTGAGCATATAAAAGTAAAACGAAACATTTGTATAATGACGAAATGTTTACCTTGAAGAATTGTGTGGGATGTTTTACCCCTGATCAATTTTGTTTTGAAACAAATGTTTATTATAGTAATCTCAGACGATTGAATTCATTAATCATATATTCCGTTTGTCAATATATTATTGTAGGCTTTGTATGTCACGTTTACTCCATTTGTATAACATTTTTGTAAATAAACGTTTTTTTTTCTGTAACATATTCTTTTTTTCACAAATTATGAGTAAATCGCGTTTTATGTCCTCTGTAATTCAAATAAAAAATAGCACATTTTAATTGGGGAATCAATTTGATTCTTTTTTTTTGTATATCTATTAAAAAAACTATATGTAAATACTCGGATTTTCCTCAGTGCAGATGAGTTTCAGCACAGTGCTCTTCTATTTGAGGAGGAATCGATAAAAGTTAATTAGGTTTACCGTGTCCAGAGCTTACGGGGAACAGTTTATTTGAGATTAAAGCTCGTTTCTATTTAATCTATTTAGCTTTTTCAATTAGCAAGAAATTGATTTTAAATTCAAGACTTTGACTTTTCATGTATTTTTATTAAAAAAACATCGTTTTAATCCACAAATAACATTTGTAGATTAAAATTTTAGTTGGGATATCTAAGCAAATTGAAACTGTTTGCAAATATTTACGAAAAACTAAACTTGAGGTTTTTAACATTTAAAATAAAGATTTAATTTTCAATTAAAATATATATCATATATAATATATATCGCCAATAAAGTTCCACGTTAACATTAAAAAAGGATATTAAAAACGTATTAATCACGTCAGAAATGCCATTATCTATTTATGTATATTATTATAGTGTTGAAAAAATCGATTATTGATTCCTCGAGGTTCTGTCAAACTTCAATACTTATCATTGGAAATATTTTAGAATAACTCAATGCCAGAATAAGTAACAATTCAGAAGATTTACCTATATGGCGTTATTGGTTCTTCGACTTCGTTATTTGACTTCGTTTTAATGTCGAGGTAAGCAGAGAGGAAAATATTTCAGGCATTCCTATCACGACACACAACTTTCACCTCATCTACATGCATACATACACCTTATACTAATATATATCCTAAGATTTGACAGACTTATTACATTTCCTTCTATTACAAAATACCATTCATTTGATCTAACTAAATATTTCTTGGTATTTTTCTATCACACTTTCTACTTACATTTGCACTGTTTATTTTTTTTTGTTAGTCTTTCTTTATCCATTTATTCTAGATGCCCAACTATCACTTAGTGCTCTTCTTGATCTTACTTAATTAATCAGTCATAAGTTCATATTCATACCAAATCATTTCTCTACGTATTTTGTTATACATTGTCACCCCATGTATTCTGTCTAGGTGTGTTAGAATTTCAAACAAGTTTATTAGAATGGTAAACTGTTAAGTTCGTGATTACTCCAATATTTCTTAAGCCAAAGCCTCGATTATTGGGTCAAAAATTATACTGTCTCTCATTTAATCCTTAAACAATTCTGTATAAACATTCCTGATAAATTTAGGGGTGCCATTCGAATCAATGTATAAAAAAGTGTTATTTTTTCTATGTATTTTTAATGAAACTTTTATGATGCCTTCTTAAAACGTTTACGACACGAAGTCACCGTAATAATATTGTATGTTAGTGTTTTTTTTTATTCCCAGACTGTATTTTTCATTCTTATAAAAACACAAAAGGACAACTGTTTATTAAATAAAGAAATATGAAAATTCGATATGTTATATAGCCCACACCTTGTCAGTACCTGAAAAATATGGCCCATTTTCATTTCAATAGCTTTTGACACACTTAACTCATCCAATAAAAACATTCAACGTACGTTTTGAACCTTTTTTGTCAATAATGTTACATTTACTGGATGGGGTGTCCAACGATTCGATTTTTTAAGGTACATATTATTTGATTTAATTTTTACTTCCTTCTTGAAACCGTTAAGTAATAAAGCGTCCTTTATTAATTTTCAATCATATTACTAAAAAAACTCAAAGTTATTGATTTTGCAAATTTTTTTTTTAATTCGTTTATACCCTGGACATAATTTCGGAAGAGAAAACTCAAATTTAAGAAAATAAAACAGAAAAGAAAATTTTACATAACATATAACTTTTGACTATCCACGTGGATACATACAGAATCCCAACATACCTGTCGGGTTAGGCAGAGAAGACAGAGCATCATAATTTCCTTACTCGACACATCTTTAACTTTTTCCACATCCATACATCTTCTTATATTTCCTCTACGACTTCTCTGAATTTAGTTTTACTTTTATCAGAAACTTATTACAACAATACTTTCTTTGGTCTTCCTCTCATATGCCTTCTATTGACATCTGCACTGTTTATCCGTTTTATTAAACTTTCTTCATTCATTCGTTCTATACGCCCAAACCATCTCAACGTACTCTAATTCAACTTACTTAACAAATCAGACTTAAGTTCACATTCATCCCTTATCACCTTCTTAAGTATTTTTTCACATATTATCACTCCATGTAATATTCTCAATGCACGCATCTCTACAACATTTATTCAGTCTTTTTCCAAATCCACGTTTCTCTCTTATACATCAAAATTGGCACCAAAATACTATAGTGGACTATCATCTTAGCAAAAGCTTTTATTATTAGTACATTTTTTATCTCAGTTGATTTTTTTTGGATTTAGCTCTTTAATAAGTTTTGTATTAAAACTGGCACCAAAATCAAAATTGGCACCAAAATACTATAGTGTACTATCATCTTACCAAATGCTTTTATTATTAGTAACAGACATTTTTTATCTCAGTGAATTTTTTTTGGATTTAGCTCTTTAATAAGTTTTGTATTAAAACTGGCACCAAAATCAAAATTGGCACCAAAATATTATAGTGTACTATCATCTTAACAAATTCTTTTATTATAAGTAACATACATTTTTTATCTCAGTGGAATTTTTTTGGATTTAGCTCTTTAATAAGTTTTGTATTAAAACTGGCACCAAAATCAAAATTGGCACCAAAATACTATAGTGTACTATCATCTTACCAAATGCTTTTATTATTAGTAACATACATTTTTTATCTCAGTGGAATTTTTTTGGATTTAGCTCTTTAATAAGTTTTGTATTAAAACTGGCACCAAAATCAAAATTGGCACCAAAATACTATAGTGTACTATCATCTTACCAAATGCTTTTATTGTTAGTTACATACATTTTTTATCTCAGTGGAATTTTTTTGGATTTAGCTCTTTAATAAGTTTTGTATTAAAACTGGCACCAAAATCAAAATTGGCACCAAAATATTATAGTGTACTATCATCTTACCAAATACTTTTATTATTAGTAACATACATTTTTATCTCAGTGGAATTTTTTTGGATTTAGCTCTTTAATAAGTTTTGTATTAAAACTGGCACCAAAATCAAAATTGGCACCAAAATACTATAGTGTACTATCATCTTACCAAATGCTTTTATTATTAGTAACATACATTTTTTATCTCAGTGGATTTTTTTTGGATTTAGCTCTTTAATAAGTTTTGTATTAAAACTGGCACCAAAATCAAAATTGGCACCAAAATACTATAGTGTACTATCATCTTACCAAATGCTTTTATTATTAGTAACATACATTTTTTATCTCAGTGGAATTTTTTTGGATTTAGCTCTTTAATAAGTTTTGTATTAAAACTGGCACCAAAATCAAAATCGGCACCAAAATACAATAGTGTACTATCATCTTACCAAATGCTTTTATTATTAGTAACATACATTTTTTATCTCAGTGGAATTTTTTTGGATTTAGCTCTTTAATAAGTTTTGTATTAAAACTGGCACCAAAATCAAAATTGGCACCAAAATACTATAGTGTACTATCATCTTACCAAATACTTTTATTATTAGTAACATACATTTTTTATCTCAATGGATTTTTTTTGGATTTAGCTCTTTAATAAGTTTTGTATTAAAACTGGCACCAAAATCAAAATTGGCACCAAAATACTATAGTGTACTATCATCTTACCAAATGCTTTTATTATTAGTAACATACATTTTTATCTCAGTGGAATTTTTTTGGATTTAGCTCTTTAATAAGTTTTGTATTAAAACTGGCACCAAAATCAAAATTGGCACCAAAATACTATAGTGTACTATCATCTTACCAAATGCTTTTATTATTAGTAACATACATTTTTTATCTCAGTGGAATTTTTTTGGATTTAGCTCTTTAATAAGTTTTGTATTAAAACTGGCACCAAAATCAAAATTGGCACCAAAATATTATAGTGTACTATCATCTTACCAAATGCTTTTATTATTAGTAACATACATTTTTTATCTCAGTGGAATTTTTTTGGATTTAGCTCTTTAATAAGTTTTGTATTAAAACTGGCACCAAAATCAAAATTGGCACCAAAATATTATAGTGTACTATCATCTTACCAAATGCTTTTATTATTAGTAACATACATTTTTATCTCAGTGGAATTTTTTTGGATTTAGCTCTTTAATAAGTTTTGGAGGCATATCAGAACCACTTGATGTTATCAGGTTAAAACTCTATCAAATGTAAAAACGCATATAAAAAATGTCAACCACAGCGAGAGTTTTGGGTTCGACTCCCGATAGTATTTCAAAAAAGAGTCACAGTCTGGTAAAAGTGCCTGGCAGCAATATTTATGAGCACTTGATGTAAACTAGTGGTGTGGCTTCTTTGCGTATAGAGTAGTATTGTCAAGACTTGCGATGATGCACCGTAAATTCCGTACCTATTTAAGTGATTTTAAGCTCTAAGAAAAGGTTATCTCTCGTATATACTCGTTAATGGAACCAAATTAGGAATGGATACTACATAAATAAATAAATAACCACAACTGAACATAGAACACAAAAAAGGTTTTAAAATATCTTGTTCAACTTTCAAATCGATAATTCTTTTTTACCTTAATATATTGGTTAATAACTAAGCGCACGACTATGGGTACATACATACCATCACGTAGTCTCTCTGCTGAGTTAGGCAGATGGGACAGAATGTCAGTTTTTCTTTTCTCGACACATATATTTCACCTCTTTCTCATCCACACACCTTCTCATATATGTTAGTGACTATGATTTATTTAACATTTTAATTTTCCTTCTCTCAAAATATCACTTGATTTAACAATATTTATTTTTTATTTTCCTCTACCATGCTTTTTACTCACATTTGCACTGCGTATTTGAGGTGCATGGCTGCGTTGTAACGCATTGGTCTTCCATGTGAAAGGTTACCGCTTCGTACCCCACGCTATGCTACTCCACTCAAATGACACGTATTTTTTCTGCCTAATATTCGGTGATATGAGGATTCCGATGACTTCGGTCATATCTATTTAAAAAAAAACGTGCTCCAATCGTCTCACTTGAATTGTACTATCGAATTCAGTTCAACAATGTAGCCGCAGAGTTTGCTCGTTTGAATGGCTCACTCACTTAAAAAAAAAACTCTAAGGCATACCTTCGCTTTCCAACTGAATTGAAACTATAAGTACTCGTAAAATGGATTTTCCCTGGGTAGCTTCACCGCGTAAACAACACCTTTTTTATGGCGATGCTTTATCAATTATGCATGTTAGTATCTTTCCAAAAGAAAGCGTCAAATTTATTGGTGTCTGAAAAACAAACTTGACGGCACAACTTTGCTTTCCAACTCAATTGATGTTGGAATGGCGAGAGGATCCTCGACTACGAGGCCCAAAAAAGACGACGCACTGTATACTTCCAACAATTTTAGAGGGCTCTTACTGATGTTTTTGTATATATTCACATTCATCCCTTATTATTAAATTCCGTATTCTGTCATACGTTATCACCCCATTTATTTTTCGAAGTAAACGCATTTCTACAGTGTTTATTTGGTACCTTTCAATCTTGAAGTACATAAAAATATTATAACGGCCTTTCCTTTAGTTCTGAAGTTACTAATATTCGCATGTCATTATTTTCATGATCACTCTCCAGTTACCATTGTAGATTATCAAACTAGGGCGATTTTTTGAGAGAGCGATAGAGTTATGAATTATTTTTAATATACTTTTCTGATTGGAAGTGTTTTCTTAAATAAACCTTAAAACCGTATTTAAACACTTGTTTTCCGGCAACATAACTCACCCCTTTACACTTGTTCTTGATGATCCGGTAACGTGACTCACCCACTAACACGTGTCCTTGATGATCTGGTAACGTGACTCACCCACTAACACTTGTTCTTGATGATCCGGTAACGTGACTCACCCACTAACACTTGTTCTTGATGATCCGGTAACGTGACTCACCTACTAACACTTTTTCTTGATTTATTATATTGACTATAATAACAGAATTTTTGGGTTTGATGTGGGGAAACAAATCATTTTACTGGGGGGAAAATTACAAAAAAAAATATTTGAAAAATTGATTCTGTAAATATGTACTTTATAAAACAACATTACACATGTAATTCTTGAATCTTCGAAAATCCTATAGTTTCACTTTGTGCTGCCATGTTTATTGTAAAATGAAAAATTAGTAAATTAAAAACTTTATTAATTTTTAGGTTTACAACCGGTTTCGAAGACCACTGTCTTCATCGTCAGGTGAAGATAAACTTAATTGCTAGAAATATATGTTTTTAAATATATTTCCTGTACAAGTGTAAATAATAAAAAATATATTTCCTCTACAAGTATAAACACTAAAGACATATTTCTATAAGTGTAAACACTTGTACAGTAAATATATTTTTAGCTTCTTCTTCTTCTAGATCTTGCGATCTGTTTAAACAGGATTTCAGTTTTGGTCCTGTGATGAAGATGTCCAACTTTCTCTCCATCTTTTTGGTGGACGTCCCGGTGGTCGAAGGCCCTCTGGAATCTCGTGCATTACAATCTTAGGTATTCTCGCGGGGTCCATCCTCTCAACGTGGTCCCTCCAGAATCGTCTTCTCTGCCTACTCCATCTCACGATGTCCTCAACGTTACAACTTCTGCGGATTTCCTCATTAGGTATCCTATCTCTAAGGGTTCTACTTACGATATGCCGCAGTGTTTTCATTTCTGTTGTTCTGAGGAGGTGTTTCGTTCCTAAACCTGAAAATAAACCTGTGGTGAACACAAAAATATAAAAGTTTTTTATTTAATATTTATTTTTATTTAAAAATATAAAAAGTTTTTATTTACTTTATAATTCGTTTTTATTATTTTTTATATCCTACATTTGATCTCAATATTTCATCTGCTGAGACCCAGCTTCAGACTGCCACTTATCATGTGTCAATTGAATGGCTTACTTTTATTAAATTTATAGGAATTTTCAAATTTTTTTCTAAGAAATTGCTTAGTTATTTCATCAAACGTTTTTCACTTTTAGGCGTTTTGTAGTGACAAATGTAAATATTTTAATAAAACAGTAATTTATTTTTAAATCTTTTAATATAAAATTTCACAACCTGAAACCTTTGATGTATTTTTTTCTGTTTTCGGTTACATTTTATTAATTATTTTAATAAACAAGTCAGCTCAGACTTTTTGAAATAGAGAAACTGTGTTTGGGGTCTAAATTGACTGATTGAAAAGATAGTAACCCTAAGTTGTGAAAGGGTATTTATTGACAATTTCAACCCATTTATAATCAATCGAATTGCCGATAAAGTGAGAAATTCTTTACGGAAAGTGTTATAAGGTCAACTCCAAACGATATTTATTTGTAACGGATTTTTTAATCCAGTTTATCATAATAAATAATATTTACTCACAAAATAAATTTTATTTTTGATTCAACTGAAGTGAAAAATTTATGTCAAAAAATGAGGTCAAAGTAAAAAATAAGCGCCTTATACTATTTTGATATACTATGTCTACAGAATTCCCTTAAGGGGATGAACTTTCCTACCTCAGAGGTCTACAAAAGTCATCTGAAGCAGTTCTTTTCCTAGAAAGAAGCAAAGTTCGGGGTGGACAAACTTTTAAAGTTGCTCGAAAGTTGGCATAAGGTACTGAAACGTACAATACATTACAGTTTGAAAGTACATTACAATACAACATACATATTTAGTATTGGTATTGAAGGTACATCACAATACAAGGTACATTACAATACAACATATCTATTTTATTTTTATGATTGTGTGTGGTATATTATGGGATACACATTTTTGGTCTTTCTGGAGTGATGATGTGTGAGGAGTTTCATTTCGCATGATGTTTTCAGTTGTATTGAATGTCACGGGTGCAACGGGGTTTTGTTTTTGTGTAATAAAAAATCAGAAAAAAGTATCGATTTATTTTTTCATGCTAAATATCCTCAGTGAGATACAGGCAAAATCCTAGTTTACTGGGGATACGACAAATGAAAGGCAACAAACCCAGATCCATTAAAATTGTATAGTATGTCCAAATAAAATTTCCTGTTGGTTTTTCACAAATTATGTATATTTCTTGTCATGTGTAATAATAATATTTAAAAAGAGTATAATACGATAGCCTATTTTTTATAGAGCCATCTTGCGGATGAAAGAAGCCTGTGCTTGTATATATTTATTACGTGCATGTTGTTGCACTTCAGCTAACACGGAAGTTTGACAGAAAACCTAAAGTTACAATTGCATAGGTATCAAAGTTTCAAGACGATCAGCAGGTTGGACGAGATTACCACTTGGCAATTAACCCGCTAGATAAGATTATCTATACAACCAACGTGTATTGTATTATTGTATTCATCATCATCATCCTGTCGTGTAGCTCATGATTGAGCATTGTGACTCCTTTGACGACTCCCCTCCATCCATTCCTGCACTCCACGGCTCGAAAGACAGTTGCTAAGGGTAGTCCAGTTGCATCTCTCATTTGGTCAGTCTAACGCATTGGGATTTTTTATCTTGTGCGTAGTCTTTCCATAGCTCCAGTAACCACAAACCTCTCCAAACTGTCTTCTTGACCTCGAGCAATGTGTTCAAAGAATCGGAGGACTTGTTGAATATATATTCTCGACAGTCTGTAGATGATTCTCAGTTCTTCGAGAATGGAGATGTTAGTTCACCTTGCTGTCCATGGAATTCGTTATCTTCAACCCCATAAATCGAAATTTTGGACTTAGATCCATTGGATATTATAAGGAATTCACGGTTCGTCATCACACGTATTTGAAATACCACCCAACAGTAAAGAGACAACAAAACTTGCACATGTCTAGTGCATGTAAGCATTGTTAACAGACGATCTCTATCACTGGGTCCCATATTTTTGGAACCCAGTGATAGAGATCGTCTGTTACAACCCTCGCCTGGAAGATAAAGTCTTACCAACTAGGCTATGGAGGTCGTTAACAATTCTACTGTAAAATTATATACATTTTTATATTTTTATACACTGCTGTGTCTTTTAAGTACATGAAAATAATATGAAATGGACTAACTAGACCGGAGTCTATGACCCAGATTTGTAATGCACTTTCAAAGAAATCAAACCCAAATAGTTGATATCCGATAACTTACATTGCAATGAATATATATTTTACATATGCATGAAATGACCACTAGCAGTCGTGTCTCAAGAATACCTTCAAAAAGATGGAAGGATAGCTGGGAATCAACACCTCAATAGAGGCAGTTCTAGAATCCATGACGTCTAGGTTGAGAGACAGACATTTTACCTACTTAACTATACATCTCGAATAAATTTTCGGTTTCGATTAATTTCAAATGAATCATTTCTAACACAGAAACACCGATTTATAATCCATTAGTTTTATATAATTTTTCAGGACGACGACGACACATTGACGGAAGCCCCAGATTTATGAAAAAAAATCTACTGAAAATTGTCGAAGCATTTTTATTTTGATTTGAAAAAGAGTTCACTCACTGGTACGTATTGATTTTTTAATGTGTGGATATTATTGGCGTGCTAGGCCAAATTAATGTTTTGCCTGCATTAAAAGTTCATGGGTTGTTAGTATTAAAATATGAAATATTGTTATATTTTTCAAATTTTCAAGGGTAAAAAAAGGGGAAAATTGTTCTTCGATGCCTCATTATTCTTTGATTATATGTCTGTGACCATGTGCAGTGAGCAAGGTACAACGTGCACGGCCACTGCAGATCGATACAGCCATTATTTTCATCGCCTGCATCGCGTGCATCGCATGACACTGAACTTGCATGCTTCCTGGGCCACCGCTTTCCCATTTCCAATGCATGCGATGTTAATAGGCAGTTAATTTATAAAGCGTCTTTAAAACACCTTAAACCCCTAGAAATAACTATTTAAATATAAATAATCGTAAAGACTGACATGAGCCGAATAAATTTAATAAATATGTGTACACTGAGAAGAATACATGGAGTAACAATACATGACGGAATGCAGAATGAATGTGAGATTAAGACTGAAGTGTTTAGTAAGACGAAGAAGAGATGGTTAAGGCATGAAACACTTGAATAAAGATTAACAAAACAAATATAAAGTGTATATTTGGGTGGAAGGCATGTGAGAAGAATACCAATGAAAGTATGATTGAATTAAGTGAATACTATTTTGAAAGTTAGAAATGTATAGTCAGAGAGTTGTTGAGAAGGTGTATGGATGTATAAGAAGCTAAGGATGTTTGTTGAGATAGGAAAGTCTGGCGCTCTCAACTCTCTGGCGACAGGAAACTGGCATGTTGGTGTGCATTCGCTCGCTTACAGAGATTTAATTATAATCTTATTGTAAATATTCATTTAGTTATAAACTGTGTAGTTTAGTTGTAAAATAGTTTAACTCTACAGTATCTCACTAGATAACAGTAGTCCTGGGCCGAGTTGCTTAATGCACCGATGTCGCCCATACGAATAGAACTATCAAGATACTGTGAAGTGGACATCACTTGATACTGGCGTATACTCCTTCATATATAGGAGTACACGGCCAATATCAAGAAGAAAGAGAGATACTCGTAGAAGTGATTCTAAGAAAGTTGAAACAATGTTACGCAGAATGGATCACACGCTTAAATGTTGTGAAAATTTTGAATTATTTTTGCGTAGCTAAGTTTATAAAACATTTATCAAAGTTTAATCTTTTAATACTTTCGGCTTATTAAACAGGCGGAACTACTCCTAGTGAAAGCTCTGAATACTTCCCCCATAAAATGGAAGGCCCAACTGCATTAGTTTAATATTAATTTGTTCCCTTGATACAACATGAACATTTCATATTGCCTTCTAACATGAAAACATGGCTATTTAATTGAACACTTGTAACGAGTCAACATAATTTTTAAAATGGATTAATGGTTATAAATTTTACTTTCGTATATTATTTATAATTTCGTTATATACAAGAACTTGGCATCATCGACAGGAAATGTGTGATTTTCTCGGTGACAATGATTAGCCGGTTCATAACAAATTAAGAGGATCTGTTTCACAAAGTTTCTTTTCAAAAGATCTTCCTGTCTTTTTAATACACAAATTATCCCAGTCAGCACTTGAAAGTTTATATAATACACCACCATTGTTGCTAAGTATTCCAATTTCGTCTTTTAATATTCCTTTCTGTACCAGTTCGAACATAATTCAGTATTGTTTGTGCTTCTTGATGATGAGGTGAAAACCTTGAAACCAGTAGGGTAATACCGGTATATAAAGTGGAATAAATAGTATTTGACTAAACAAATTAAAATGTCTTTAAACCTCAACAGTATTATTGACTAAACTATTATATTGTATATAAAAAAAAACAAACCAATATATTCAAATTTTTTGACTTTTTTATGTTTCAACACACAAGAAATTCAGCACTAAGTCTATATTTTTTGTAACATAATAGTTTTTAGTAAAAGTATACCTCAAAAGGTTTTATGTAAAATAAAGAGGTCCGTAATCACTCCACTAGAAGTCGTCATGACTTGCGGCTTCCAAAAACCCAAATGCCAAAAAGTCAAAAAAACATTTACTATAATAGTTTACTTTTTAACGAAAGGCGAAAAAGGATTAAAGAAGCCTAGAACATCGGAAGGTTACGTTGCCTATAAATTTTATATATTGAGAATATGTACATTTAATTGGTTGAAATAAATATACAAATTGTGAATCTAACTTCTCAGAAGTAAAATGATAGATGTAAGGCTGATATATTTAGTAAGACCAAGAAGAACATTCTGAAATAGTTTGGACACGTACATAGAATGAAAAAATACTAACAAAACAAATAAATAAAGTAAAAATAGATATTATCCAAAAAAAACTATAGTTGAGTCAAGTGAATTCTATTTTGAAAGAAAGAAATCTAAAAAGCCAGAGAAAACGCAAGACTTTTAGAAGAGGCGAAATGTGTGTGTCGCTATAGCAAAGAGTCTGACGCTTTGCCCTCTTTACTTGCCCCAATAGGGAAACTGTGTGATGTTTTGCATGTGAACACATGTAGCGAAGTTCTTTTACGATGTTTCGTAACTTTATAAATGAAATATTATACTCGTAGGTACTTGCTTCATATATATATATATACTCGTATATATATATATATATATATATATATATATATATATATATATATATATATATATATATATATATATATATATATTATATATATATATATATATATATATATATATATATATATATATATATATATATATATATATATATATATATATATATATATATATATATATATGTATTTATTTTTTAATTTTATTTATTTTTTAACATAATATCGGATAATGTATGTTGTACGTATAAATAATGTATGTTGAGTAAGAAATCATAGATTATAAGATAAAACTTTGTAAGAAAGGATAATCTTAATCAAATTATGAATGGGATTTTGAGATTGTTGGGATATATAGAGATACTAAGTTGAGAAAAACTATTAAATAACTTTTATTTATTTATTAATTAATATTTTATAAAGGATAAACCCAATTGCATTTTAGTAAATGCATAATGCAAGAACTAAATTGAATTGCTAAAAGTTTAAAAATAATAACATTAGTAACAAATATTACTCAAGCTTCTCTGTGAAGTGGCTCCATTACGCCTAGAAAGTTAATAAATAGGTTCAATGCTCAATTTATTATATACGTATTGAAAAATTTGTTAAAGTTTCTCCGTGTTCGAGAAGGGCCCTTTTAAAAAGCCCAGTTCGTGAATATGACATCGAACATAGTCTTAATTAACTATGACGTAAATAATTGTTAGGAACATTAAACAAAAGTATGTCAACCAAAAAGGATTTCGCCATTTTCCTATATATTATTTCTATACGTTTCAACATTTGTACCGTCAAATTACTAAATCATTTGTGAAAAATAAAAAATGATGATTTAAGTTTTCATGTAAAATTTGTGTAGGTTGTAACGTCAAATTACTAAATCATTTGTGAAAAATAAAAAATTATGATTTAAGTTTTAATGTAAAATTTGTGTAGGTTGTAACGTCAAATTACTAAATCATTTGTGAAAAATAAAAAATGAGGATTTAAGTTTTAATGTAAAATTTGTGAAGGCTGTAACGTCAAATTACTAAATCATTTGTGAAAAATAAAAAATGATGATTTAAGTTTTAATGCAGAATTTGTGTAGGTTGTAACGTCAAATTACAAAATCATTTGTGAAAAATAAAAAATGATGACTTAAGTTTTAGTGTAAAATTTGTGAAGGTTGTAACGTCAAATTATTAAATCATTTGTGTAAAATAAAAAATGAGGGGTGAAGTTTTAATGTAGAATTTGTGTAGGCTGTAACGTCAAATTACTAAATCATTTGTGAAAAATAAAAAATGATGATTTAAGTTTTAATGCAGAATTTGTGTAGGTTGTAACGTCAAATTACAAAATCATTTGTGAAAAATAAAAAATGATGACTTAAGTTTTAGTGTAAAATTTGTGAAGGTTGTAACGTCAAATTATTAAATCGTTTGTGAAAAATATGAATGATGACTTAAGGTTTAATGTAAAATGTCAGTAGGTTGTAACGTCAAATTACTTAAACATTTGTGAAAAATAAAAAATGATGATTTAAGTTTAAATGTAAAATTTGTGTAGGTTGTAACGTCAAATTGCAAAATCATTTGTGTAAAATAAAAAATGAGGACTGAAGTTTTAATGTAGAATTTGTGTAGGCTGTAACGTCAAATTACTAAATCATTTATGAAAAATATAAATGATGACTTAACGGGGTATTCTGCTTTAGAAATTTGAAAAAAATATTTTTTTTACATATTTTTAAAGTTTAGACCTTTAAAAATATGTTCTTAAGAGGAATTTTTAAAATTCTCAATATTTACGAAGTTCTAGCTATAAATAAGGCAGCAATTACGCCGCACCGGTATGACTCAGACAATGATCTCAAAAGTTTAAACGCGTTTTTCTCGAAACTACTTTTTTCGACCTGGTCGAAATGAAATATCAAGTTCTATCCAACAGATTTATTTTTTTATTTTATTATTACACATGACAAGAAATATACACAATTTGAGAAAAAACAACAGGTAATTTGATTTGGACATATAATTTTAATGGATCTGGGTTTGTTGCCTTTCATTTGTCGTATCCCCAGTAAACTAGGCTTTTGCCTGTATCTCACTGAGGATATTTAGCATGAAAAAATAAATTGATACTTCTTTCCGATTTTTGATAACACAAAAAACCCCGTTGCACGCTCTCATCAACCTGACAAACAGTGACACTCAACTACAACTGGAAACACCCTGCGAAACTCAACTCCTCACACATTATCGCTCCAGAAAGACCAAAAATATTCATCCCACAATATACTGCACACAATCATAAGAATAAAAATCAAAACAAATTCAAAACAAAAAAAAGAAAAACACACAGAAACACAAACACAATAACAACCAAAATTAAAACAATAATAAGAGACCCACACTCACGAGCTCACATAAATCCTTTCCACTCGTCATTCATCCTGAAAGCCCAAGTACTCAAAATCCTGTCGCAATAACAACCACGCTCCGATCGACTGTCTAAATGGTTTTCCTACCTTTACTTTTATTGAAGTCGGCACGCCATTGTATGTAATGGGAGCCAAATAAGCATATTGCCTTTGGGCAAAAGAGGTTTTAACTCTAGGGATGGTGAACATTTCATTAGTTGCCATGCGTGTCATGTGTGTCTGCTGAGTTTGCATCTTCCCCTCCTCTCGATGGTAGTGCCAGAGAATGGATTTGAGATGTAAATTGGCTATGTTCAGGACCTGATACTCTCTGAAAAGCTCCGCCGTGGGATACCGAGCAGGAAGTTTATTGGTTATTTTCACAATCAATTTTTGGGAAACCTGTAATATGTGTTTCTGGGTTAAGGTGCATCCCCCCCAAACTGATATACCGTAAGAAAGTGCTGACTGACATAAGTGGAAGTATATACTTTTAAGAATATTTTCACTGAGCACATTTCGAATCATACGGAATATGTATCCTAGTTTTCTGATTTTTGCGCTCAAAGTGTTAATATGGACCTCCCAACGAAGGAACTGGTCAACATAAACTCCAAGGTACTTTATACTATCAACCCTTTCCAAGGAAACACAACTACAGTCAGACATGGGTGTACAAGTGTGTAGTGTTATGTATTTATTTGTAGGTGCTTGAGTTCTTGTAGATATGCAAAATGTGATGTATTTAGTTTTTTGGGAATTTAGAGTCAATAAATTTGAGTCCATCCATTCTTTAACTACACGCAATTCTTCGTTAGCCTTTAAGAATACATCATCCCATGTTCGGCCCTCGAATAGAAGAACCGTGTCGTCCGCAAAAGTAATAATCTTACCCCTGAGAGAAAGATTACACAACTGATTGACATATATCAGGAACAATATAGGTCCCAGTACCAGTAAACATTGATGGCACAAAAGTATCATTGACACAGGAACCACAAAAGCTTTGTAGTGGCATTAACGAATATTTCGCCAATGTAGGCAATAATCTCTCACGTAACATACTTAATAGGAACAAAACGACCGAACAGTCATTGAATGACGCTATTCTTCATTCTTTGAGAGTACCCGAATATACATTTTATCTAACGCCAACGTCGGAGAAAGAAGTTCTAGCGACTATTAACACACTTAAGGCAAGTAGCGCCCCGGGGCCTGATCAGATTACATCTGCACTGGTAAAACATACTCAAAGATTTATAGCACTACCACTGAAACATGTGATCAATTTGAGTTTTAGAGGTGTAACTTTCCCAACTGCATTAAAACGTTCGCATATTGTCCCAATACACAAGGGAGGCTCGATGGATGACTTAAAAAATTATAGACCCATATCTCTGCTGAGCATTCTTTCAAAAATTATTGAGAAAATAGTGAAGGACCGACTGATGAAATTTTTCAATATGCACAACATTATCTCTCCTAATCAGTTTGGTTTCCAAAGGAATGTGGGAACTGAAACTGCTTTGCTTAGTCTAGTAAACAGCGTTACCAACACTTTGGATAATAAGAAGGCATGTTTGGCAGTTTTTTTGGACCTTGCAAAGGCTTTTGATACAGTGTCTCACCGAATATTACTTACCAGATTGATGGAGGTGGGCATATGTGGGCGCTCTTCTAGTTGGTTCTCTTCTTACTTGTCTGATAGAACTCAGAGAGTCAAATTGGGTGATAGTGTATTTGGTGAGCCTCTTTTTGTAAGATTCGGAGTACCTCAAGGTAGTGTTGCCTTCAAATTTAATACAAAACTTTAATAAATATTTTTATATCGTTCCTATCTTGAAAAAATCAAAACTATTTTTTTACTATTTTAAAAAAAATTTAATATTTGAAAAAGGGTAAAAAATGGATTTATTTTAGACAGACGCCATTTTACGAGTTTTTTTAATTTATTTTTTATTTGGTACCAATTATAACAACATTATTTTTTATCATGAAACCTTGTATAATTTTGGTTTCAAATTTACGTAAGGGCTTCAATCATGTCCACCAGCTTACCCCCTTTTTTACGACAATATATAACAACTGATAACATATTGAATTTAAAAAAAAAAAATTCAATTTTTTTTTGTATTGTACATTCTCAAATTATCAATAAATAAACTGTAAAAAATTTACAAAAAAAATATCTTTAGTTTTTTTTTTATTAAGTCTGAAAAACGCCCGAAATTCATGCCTCTAGAATAGAATATCCCCTTAAGCATTAATATGAAATTATTTCGGAGTACGTCGGACATCAATCAAATGATGCTAAGCGACCACGTTAAACATCTGAGACTGCTGAATAAAGTACTTAAGTGATCCTCTAACTTACAAATTTAGATAGAATAAAATTCCTAGGCACTTAATTGTCTGGAAATATAACCTCCATTGGGATATATCAGACTGGAGTAAAGATGTTTATTTTTAACATCTGAAAACTTAGTTGAACGGTCTGTAAAGAGGATAACGATGTTATATTGGATCTATGTAGCATATTTTGTTTCCACAATTCTACGAATTTTATTTCCCGAAATAGAATGTTGACAATAATATCATTTGAAATTTCATATTATGGTTTATTTAAGTTCCATCATTTAGGATTTTATTTATATTTTATGAAAAATGTATGAATTGATGTCCTAAAAGTGATCAAGTTTTGTAATTTGTTTTATCAAACACTATTTATTTCCCTTTATGGTATAGTCCTACCGGTATACTCCTACCGGTATACTCCTACAAACGGTATACTCCTACCGGTTTCAAGGTGTCCACGTAATCATCAGGGAGCACAAACAAGATTGAATTTTGTTCAAACTGGTACCGACATACACACTTCTAATGGTAAACATTCGGATTGAGGATTGTGGGGGGAGGGTGACAGGAGACAACTTCAGCGAGCGGCGGCGAGATTCTGGGAATACAGGCGGCCCTCGACTTTTGCACATAATTGGTTCCTGGAAATGTGTGCGAATATTGAATGTTCGAAAGTAGAGGGATGTAAAAAAAAACATAAAAAATTGTATTTTTAAATATTTATTTATCAATAATAATACTTATTTATCAATAATATAGTATATTAAAAATATTGATTTATCAATATACATAATTAAGTTAACGAGGCGTGTTTAAGTGCTTTCAGGTGTTTTCTTTAAAACTTGTCAAGAGTTAGTTGAATACCTCCCTTTTTTTTATTTTCTTGATAAAGAGTTCTATAACATGCTGTGTCTTTCTCAATCGCTCTACGTACTTGAGATATACTTTCTCCATTGGGATCACATTCTTCCATGATAGTCACAAATTAGTCAAGATGCATGAAGGCTTCATTCATATTTTTTATTGTCAAAGTTTTGACGATTTTATCAGCTTCTTCCTCACTTTCATTGTGTATTTCATTTAACTCTTGTTGCTCAATTAAGTATTCATTTGACAGAGGTACTGAGTGACATTCAATCAACTCATTAACATCTTCGTTGTTGGCGTCCAAGTTTAGTTCATTCATTAGGCTAACTATTTCAAATGTGATAGTTTCCGGAGTTTCTTCAGAATTTATAAAATCACTCATCATTTGTGGGCAGAATTGTTTCCAGGAACCTTTCATTGTTGACTATTTTATTTCATCCCACGAGTCTCCAATATTGTTTATTGCGTTCCTTTTATCATAGTTCTTCCAAAAAAGTGGGTCCGACTGCATGGCAGCGAACAATTTTTGCATTAAAGACAAAAATCTTTAAAAAATTGAATTTAAAAAAATGTGCGAAATAGCAAATTGTGCGAAAGTCGATAGCCACCTGTATATGTATTTGCCAGATGTTCACCTCGATGCACTGACTTAGATATTTCCAGGGTCTCTAATCTGTCCAATTTTTTTCCGTTACTACTGATATGTGTATGTCGGTACCAGTTCGAACAGAATTCAATCTTGTTTGTGCTCCCTTGATGGCGAGGTGAAAACCTTGAAACCAGTAGGGTTATATCGTTACATAAAGTGGAATAAACAGTGTTTGATAAAACAAATTACAATATCTTTAAGCCTCCACAATGTTAATGTCATAAATATAAATAATATATTATCAACTTTGGTTGTGATTCATACAAACTTTTCCTTTCAACCTTTTCAAAAACCAAACTTTGAATTTTGTCTTCTTCTTCACATATCAAATATAATTCAAATATCACACGTTGCAGTAAATTATAATTTTTCGCTAGTACTACCATGTCATCAGTATATACTATATTTCCACTCGACATTTTTTCCATGTTTATTTTAACTTTTAACTGATCCATTCCATTCTGTCATGTAGCGCATGTTCTAAGCATCGTGATTTCTGTTATAGTCTTAGACGACTTCTTTCCACTCATCTCTACACTGTGCGTTTCGAAAGGCAGTTGTTAGGGAAGTCTATTTGCATCTCTCACTTGGTCAGTCCAACACATTGGGATTCTTCCTCTTGTGCGTCGTCGTTCCACGCCTCCAGTAACCACAAACTTCTCTAAACTGTCTCCTGGGACATGAGCAATGTGGCTAAATAATCGAAGAACTTCTCGAAGCTATATTGTCAACAATCTGTTGGTGATTCTAAGTTCTTCAAAAATGGATGCGTTAGTTGGCCGGTTGTCCATATAATTCATAACATCATTTTCCAGCACTATATTTCAAATGCATCTATTCTACCCCTCTTGCTTGCTCTCAAAGTCTGAGTCTCCGCTCTATACTCGTACATTAATATTGCAAAGATGAGAGACTTAACTTTTCCATATTTTTTTAAGCTTTGACATCGCATTTTTTTGCCATTCCAGTTCTTTATTTCACATCAGCCTCACAATCTCCATTTTTGGTTATACTGGAGCCTAAGTAAATAAAGTCCGTAACCACTTTTAGACCATTATTTGGTGGCAGTTTATTACTGCAGTCTATTATCATAAACTCAGCTTTTGACCAATTGATTTACCGGCCCAGGAGCTTGCTCTCGTGTTCCACCTTTGAAAGAAGCGTGATAATTTATTCTTCTAATGTGGCAATCGACGTCATGCTATCTGCATATCTCAGATTTGAGAGTTTTCTTCTACCTTAGTAATATCGTCGACCCAATCTTCATTGATCATAATTATTAAATTAAAGTTTTTAGTCGATAGAGGGATTTAAAGATGAAAATTAGATTTTCGTTGATAGTACATGAGTCTTGAATTTTAGAAATAAATAAAAAAAACTTATAATTTAATAAATAACAAACAAGTATTTTTCACAGAGTTTTCGTAAACGAACGTATTTTTATGACTTAATATTTTTTTTGTATGATTCACATCAATTTTCACTGAAGCTTTACGTATTTTTGGCAACACACGTAAAACATATTTGGTATTCCCTACGGAGCCGATCCTGCGTATATCGTGTGTAGGATATTGATTGCGTGGTCATTTTATGGCCCATCGAGTTTATATAACGGACAACGAAAATAAAAGATAGTAGCAATGTGGTGAGCCGTCATTCGTAGTGAACAGGACCGTCAAAATATTTTATAGCCCATGAGATTTAAAAAACGGACAACGAAAATAAAATATAGCAGCAATGTGGCGAACCGTCATTCTTAGTGAACAGGACCGTCCAAATATTTTATGGCCTATTGAGTTTATACAACGAAAATAAAATATAGTAGCAATGTGGCGAACCGTTATTCCTAGTGAACAGGACCGTCCAAATATTTTATGGCCCATGAGATTTAAAAAAAGGACAATGAAAATAAAAGATAGTAGCAATGTGGCGAACCGTCATTCCTAGTGAACAGGACCGTCCAAATATTTTATGGCCCATGAGATTTTAAAAAAGGACAACGAAAATAAAAGATAGTAGCAATGTGGCGAACAGTCATTCCTAGTGAACATGACCGTCTAAATATTTTATGACCCATCGAGTTTATATAACGAACAACGAAAATAAAATATAGTAGCAATGTGGCAAGCCATCATTCATAGTGAATAGGGCAGTCCAAATATTTTATTTCTTATTTTTTTATTCATGCATCTATATGTTCTCTTCCTGCAATGCAGTATGGAGATTGTTTTCGACCATTGGGTTTTCATGAAAGCAGTGGACAATATTCCAATATATTTATAGTCTATTATTTAAAGTTAAGGCATTAACGTTGTGAAGTTTTAAAGATTGCTAAAATTGAGAGAAGACGAGGCCAAGCCTGGGCTACATTTGGAAAGCTGTCTTTTATTTTAAAATCTCTAAAATACGCAAGACATCTTAAGAAATCCGTATTCAACTCCTGTGTCCTTCCTGTGCTAACATATAGGCTGGAAACATCGGTGCTGAATAAACAGATTATGCACAAGCTCATGGTGACGCAGAGGGCCATGGAGAGAAGAATGTTAAATATCTCTCTGAGGGATAGGAGAACCAATGGATGGATAAGGCAGCAGACCAAAGCAGCTGATGTCGCCGAAAGAGTCGCCATTCAGAAGTGGAACTGAGCGGGACTCATTGCCAGATGCACAGATGATAGATAGACCCAGAACGTGCTGGAGTGGCGCCCAATACAGGGAAGAAGAAGTGTGGGCCGTCCTCAGACACGGTGGTCAGACTGCATTAGAATAGTGGCCGGGAGCAACTGGAAACGATGTGCCCAGGAAAGAGAGGGATGGAGGAGGAGAAGGGAGGTCCATGTTCAACTTTGGACGGAGACGGGCTGATGAGGATGATGATGATGAAGGCATCAACGTTGTGAAGGTATATTATACATTGTAATTTGTTTTATCAAACACTGTTTATTCCACTTTTTGTAATGGTATAACCCTACCGGTTTCAAGGCTTTCACCTCATCATCAGGGGAGCTTAAACAAGACTCGTTATTGTTGTTAACTTGTCTTGTTTGTGCTCCCGTGATGATAAGGTAGAGTTATACCGTTACTTAAAGTGAAATTAACAGTGTTTGATAAAACAAATTACAATATATTTACAGTCTATTTCTTAATTGGTAGTTGACGCATGCAAAGTTTGACTGCCCTGATAAGGAAAAGGCATGATGTGGATGTATGATACATACTGGTATATGTACAATGATGTTCGGTTTTTTGTCCACCTTTTTCCTATGATAACCTGATAATCTAAGTGTAACAACACGTCTCCCAAAATATATACATTTTTTTTCTTTTTTTCATACATAAAATCTGATAGTGTATGTTGAGTAAGAAATCATAGATTAAAAGATTTTTTTAGAAAGGATGTTCTTAGTCAAAGTATGAATGGAATTTTGAGATTGTTGGGATATATTGAGAGTCTAAGTTGAGAAAACTTACAAAATAAATTGAATTAATTAATTCTTTTTATATTTGATACAGGCTATTTCTTAATTGGTAGTTGATGATAATACATTTTTCATAATTTAAAAGGGTCTTTTGTCATTGGAAAAGTCGTATTATTATTGCGTAGTATTAAATGAACTGTTGAAAGTGTATTTTTGGTTACCATTCGTTTTCCCGCAAAAAAATCTAATTTGTCTGCCTCAAAGTATTTTCTTAGAAGTAATTGTTGATATTTTCCATATTTTTTCAAATATACCTTTCAACAGTGGCGCTGTTTTACTTTTACCAGTGTATTGATGTAATTCATAGTTTTTTTTAAATTTAATACCCATTTCGAAACTAAAACTTTAAGATCAATTTTTAAGAACATTTCAGCATTTGTTTCAGTTCCTGTAAAATTGGTCTTATATTTACTATACGAGTATTATACTGAAATATATATGAAACGAAAGTACATTTTGATTCTGAATTGATTTAATATTACGAACTTGAACCAACAGGTCACTTTTGAATCGATCCAATATGATGGGGTATTATCTAAGGGGTTTTGTCGTTGCTAGTCCTTCGGTGTGAAATGGTCTACCTATAAGTATTCGAGATATGGGTGGGGTATGAAAATTTTGGAAGCACTTGAAGACAAACCTTTTGGAAAAGTTTTATCCAGCTTTAAGATTTTAACATATATTAACTCTAGACACATACACTACACTCCACCTAATGTCGAATGAGTCACTTTCACATACCTGAAATTGAATGTGTCACTATCACATATCTGAAGTCGAATGTGTCACTACCACATACCTGAAGTCGAATGTGTCACTATCACTTACCTGAAGATCTACTAAGGTTTATTTATGGTTCGTTTTCCTTTGGTAAGTTTACGTTTTTTTATCAATTATGTTTTTCGTAATACGAGTATGTGAAAATAAAGGCACGAGGCCTTAGTAAATGCTTAAGTGCAAGATGACTTAGGAAAATAAGGGCAAAGGCAAGAGCAAAAAGTTTTCTTTATTAGTTTCCCTGTATAAAACAATCGTTCAGAAATAATTATATCGATATTTATTTAGTGGGGTTTACGAAATACCTTATGAGTTCAAAGTAAATCCACCCCTTTTGATATTGTGTTACGAATTTCTCGATTATAGTAAATATTTTGTTGGAATGTCGAATAAAAAGTCTTCATATAAACAACTGTTTACTTTGAATTTATCCTTGACCCAGCGTTGGAGAAGTATTTGATCAAAAATTATTTGCCTGATTACACCAAATGTAATTAATTGGATTTTGTTTGTATTACCCCGGGCTAATCAACAACTATTTATTGGTATTAACAATGATATCAAGGTATGTTTATAATTGGTATTCATAAATTTATAATTGGTATTCATCCCATAACATACAATGGCGTGCCGACTTCAATAAAGGTAAAGGTAGGAAAACCATTTAGACAATCGATCGGAGCGTGGTTGTAATTGCGACAGGATTTTGAGTACTTGGACTTTCAGGATGAATGACGAGTGGAAAGGATTTGTGTGAGCTCGTGAGTGTGGGTTTCTTCTTGTTGTTTTAATTTTGGTTGTTTTTGTATTTGTGTTTCTGTGTATTTTTTGTTTTAATTTAAATTTTTATTCTTATGATTGTGTGCGGTATATTGTGGCATGAATATTTTTGGTCTTTCTGGAGTGATGATGTGTGAGGAGTTGAATTTCGCAAGATGTTTCCAGTTGTAGTTGAGTGTCACTGTTTGTCAGGTTGATGAGAGCGTGCAACGGGGTTTGGTTTTTGTGTAATCCAAAATCGGAAAGAAGTATCGATTTATTTTTTCATGCTAAATATCCTCAGTCAGATACAGGTAAAAACCTAGTTTACTGGGGATACGACAAATCAAAGGCAACAAACCCAGATCCATTAAAATTGTATGTCCAAATCAAATTACCTGTTGTTTTTTTGCAAATTGTGTATATTTCTTGTCATGTGTAATAATAAATAAAATAAATAAATAAAAATACATACCATCACGCCACATACCTAATGGTGTATCACATCAACTACCTTTGCCTTATCGATATTCATACATTTCATAAAATATTCTCTTCTATTTCACATATTTCTTACCTTTCTAGTTTACCTGTACCTTGGATGCTATTCATATATGAAAAATATATTTATTGGTTTTTTGATTCTAAAGAACTCATTCTCGCAATGTACTAACCTTTTCAAGATTTCTTTCTTGATTCGACTTTTAACGTTCCTTTCGAACAAATAGTTACACTTAAGTCACCCTTTGTTTACTCTGTCATACATTATTATTCCGAATATTCTTTGCAAAACACGCATATATTTTGTTCCCATCACTTTTTGTTAATATTAAGATTTTACTTTCATACAAGTTGTATATTTTATTATCGTAACTAAAATAAATTCAAGTAGTTTTGTTTATACATAAATAAACTTTTTATTTCAATAAAAGGAGATATCACTGTTTGTGTGTAAAAGTATATTTATTAAACATTAAAATCAAAAAATACAAATAAACAAAAACACATGCGTGAGACTCTCGCGCGGTAGAAGTGAAACTTTTTAGCTCCTTGGAAAAGTTGATTATACTATATATACATTTGTTAACGATTTTTTTTACGATAAGGAAATGGTTATGTGGAATTTAATTCAAGAAAATCTCTCTTAATTAAATACGAAAATGTTATTTTTTATATTTTAAATAATAAATAATCATAATTTTATTGATAAATAATAGTTTTAATAATAATCTAATACAGTTAATAATATTATATAAATATTTTTTAATATTAAATATATTAAAATTTTTGTGTTATTATTTATTATATTAATTATTTTTAAATAATTATTTATCCATTTATTTATTATCATTTTATTTTTTATTATATTATTATTAATATTATTATTTTATATTATCAATTAATAACATGATAATTAACTATAATGTAACAATAATTTAATTATTAATATTATTATAACATATTTATATTATTATAATTATATATTAAATATAAATTATACAATATATTGAATAAATATTAAACGAATAAAATAATTTAATGTTAAATAAAATTCATTATTATTAAATATATTAACATAAAAATAATGCATAAAAAATATATTTTTAATAATAAATAATAATTTTTTTAATATTGTAATTTAACACTTAACAATATTAAAATAATAGTTATTATTATTTATAATAAATGATTATTAATATTTAAATAATGAATAATAATTTATTAATAAATAAAATATTTAATAATAATAAATAATAATTTGATAATTATATAATAAACCGTTTTACTTTTCGTGGCGTTCAGGCCTATTCGCCCTACCGCGCCCTACCGCGCCTATAGAAGTCTCACTTCAAAAAGGGAAAACATTTAAAAAAACCTGAAAGATACTCTTCATTCATGGAAACATAAATAATAAAATTTTTAATTTACGATAGCTTGAAACATGCGTGATGTGATTTGGTAAGGGTCAGCGCAATACCCATATCAATATCCCAGCTTTTACAGCTGCGCTTTTGATTAGTAGCACGAATGGTTCGTGATTCAATAGTCAACTAGTTATTATTTAAAATTCATTCGAATTGTTTCCCTTCTTCCTTCCGTGGTTGCAGTCCTAAGACTGGTTTGCAGCAATTTGAACTCTTCTCTTCCATTCCCCCCTGTCCTGTGCGGCTCTTTTTAAGTCTGTGTATGTTGAGCAGCGCACGTCCACCAACAGGTCCTCCAGGTACTCTCGGCGTGGGCGTCCCCTAGAGTTTGTCCCCTCGGTCATGCCCTCCATTATGGCATGCAAGAGGCCCTCTTGTCGTATTATATGCCCGATCCATCTTGCACGCCTTTCGGACAGGATGCTGAGCAGGTGCCTTCCTCCTTCGATTCGTTGGAGAACCTCTTCATTTGTGATGCGGTCTCTCCAGGAAATTCCTAATAGTCTTCTATAGGACCACATCTCAAAAGCCTCTAGTCTTCGTCTATCTCTTTCGGATAGGCACCATGTCTCGCAGCCGTACATCAAGATACTCCATACATAGGTCTTGATGAGGAGTATTCTCAGTTTAAGGTCTATATTATTTGATTCTATTATTTTCGACCTTTTATTAAATGCAAGTCTAGCCTGATGTATACGGCTGTCGACCTCGCTCTTGGACCGACCGTCCCATGTTATTTTGCTCCCGAGGTAGACAAACTCCTTGGTGTTCTTTAGTGGTTTACCCGACATCACTATTCTCATCTGGTGCTGCGCTCGGCCTACCTACGTTTCCCTTAATATATCAGAATTGATGATGCGGACATATAAAAGAACTTGGCCAGATACAATATTGTCTTCGGCTACAGTAATCTTTAAGAAACGACTGAAAAAACTCTTAATTTCAAGTCAAAATTATAACGTGTGACATTCATGATTTTTTTCCTCTCCGTTCCTCTCCTTACCATCCGTTCCTTTTCCTTTGATTGATGGTATCTCACTTTTACTATGTATATTGTTATATGATAATTTTTGCAAAATGTTAATAATCATTTAAATATTTAGCGACCATGTAACTTCCTGTATTTACTCTTGCCTGGTTGATTAAAAAAGTTTGCTACCGGGCAATAAGCCCGCCAGATTGTTTTACAGTCAAGTGTTAAATAAATAAATAATCGTGACTTCAAAATTAAAATAGCAGAAGTAGAAACAACATTTACACTTGATCATCGCACTTATTAGCAATACTATGTCATGGGAAGAGTCGACAATTCTCGCACTTGTCTAGCGCGTGTGAATATTGGTAGGATTATTGATCTAGCGTGTGTGAAGACTGGTAACCGTTTTTGTAGTCGTCAAATAGTTGGAATTGATGCGTGAGCTTAGAGAGAAGACACAATCTAACAAGTCAAACAAGCTGAAGGCAGTGAATATATGAGCTTACAATCTTATACATGACTAATAAATCTGTCAATTTTCTCCTGAAGAAGACTGTTTGTACAACTCTAGAAGAACAAGACTGTAGAGTTAATATGTATGGATTTTCATGTGACAACTTACCGGAGTAAAGTGAATACGTTGTTTTTGCTGGGACGAATTGATTAAAATGTATTGGTTCGTTTGGTCTGTTGCGTTCGTTTTGTATTATTTTTTCAAATTTTATAAGACTGCTTTCTAGTTATGTTAAAAAATTACCGCCCCGAGAATGTAAAAAGACATTAGAATTAAACAATTTTTTTAAAATTTTTTTTTTAATAAAGTCACCCTGTAGTTCAATGTATTTTTTAGAACGCTCCTACTTGTGTACATAGGTTTTTTCTACTATACAACACTAGTTCTTTTTTCTATTAACATGCGAGGCATATCCAGAAAGTAAGTGTACTGAATTTTTGTAGGCTACAATCTTTTTTATTTAAACAAAAAAAATACGTGGTTACTGTAGTACATATGTAAGCTATTTTTCGACATAGTCGCCATTCCTTTCAATGCAGGTGGTGAAGCGGGGTATCAACTTTTTGATGCCTTCCTCGAAGTAGTTTCCTGCCAACCCCTCCGTCCACTTCTCCACCTCCTCCTTTACCTCCTCGTCGGTTGAAAACCTTTATCCACCCATGTGCAGCTTCAGGGAGGTAAAGAGATAGTAATCTGAAGGTGCTAGGTCAGGGGAATGCGCGGGATGGTTCAGGACATCCCATTTAAACGAGGCGAGCAGTTCCTTCGTGGCGTTGGCCGTGTGTGGTCTGGCATTGTCGTGCAGCATGCAGACTTCCTTTGTCAGCATGCCTCTCCTCTTGTTCTGAATCGCCCTCCGCAATTTTTTTAGGGTCTCACAGTATTTTGCAGAGTTGATGGTCTCCCCTTAAGGCATATATTCAATTAAAATTATGCCTTGACAGTCCCAAAACACGGATGCCATGATTTTCTTGGTTGAAATTGTGGTTTTGAACTTTTTGGCGGAGGGTGAAGAGGTGTGACGTGACCGTTTTTAAACTCGCTACACCACTTGTACACACTCGTACAATGCATAGCTTTATCACCATATGCAGTTTTCACCTCATTATAAACCTCAACCGGAGGTTTTCCCTTCCAAACGAGATAACGGATGACACCGCGTATTTCGCACTTGGCGGGAGATTGGATTGACATTTTTTACGAAACGTGTTGTCGCGTCGACACTTCTCAACGTACTGACCTCAAACCGGTCTCGTTGCGGAGGGGAAAGATCAGGCTACACGGAAGTGTAGCCAACATGTCGAAAATAAAATCCATCCGGTCGTGAGAGCCTCAGTACACTTACTTTCTGGATACGCATAGTATATAGATATAACACTAGTTCTTTTTTCTATTGTATAGCACTGGTTCTTTTTTCTATTGTACGTATAACACTGCAAACATGTTAATTTTTCTTTGTTGATATTCTTTAAAATTTTGTATCAAAAAGGTCATTTCACCGTTGAAATAACTTTGAGAAATAAAAAGGTCATTTGACCGTTGAAATAACTTGGAGAAATAAAAAGGTCATTTGACCGTTGAAATAACTTGGAGAAATAAAAAGGTCATTTGACCGTTGAAATAACTTGGAGAAATAAAAAAATTCTCATTTTATTTTAGAATTTAAAAAAAAACCCACAACAAGAAAATCAATCAGCTTTGAAGTGTTATGCCTTAAGTGTTTTGATTACATTGTTATAACTTTGTTCAAAGTAAAATTCTATCTCATAAAGTTAATGACGTTATAAAACAAACATAATATTTACTTCCCACATTTCATTATCTTGTATAATAATGCGAAATTTCTATTAACCCAGTTTTAATAACAGGTACGGGAAGTGAAATTTTATGTAATAAAGCTTTTGTGTTGAAAATATGTTAAAGAATTTATTAGTCAGGCGTAGAATAAATGTGAAAAATAATAAAAACGTGAGATAAAATGGAAAAATATTAAAATTTTATTATATCAAATATGTCAATCAATATTGAAAATATATCAAATATATGTTTGTGAACCAAAATGTTAGACGTACAAAAATAAAAATAGATCATCATTTAACTTCCTTGTTGGGATAGGCAGAGAGGATAGAGCACCATTTTTTTCTATCACGACATACTATACTTTGTTCACCGCCTTCACATTTAAATATAATCTTAAATAGTTTCCTCTCTTCTTCACGCTCTTTACTATTCCTTCTTTCAAAATTGTATTCGCTTGGTCATACCATACTTTTTTTTCAGTAATCAATTACCACGACTTCCATTAATTAGTGGTAATATAGTTTTTTACACAGTCAATCGTCCTCTATTTGTTATACACGTCCAAATTACCTGAACTTGTTCTTTTTCACTCAAATTAATATTAAATTAAATTAAATCAGTAAATATTGAAGACATAGTGAGGTGGGGAAGAAGAAGAAGGCGCTTCTCGAGAGATCATGTAGACCGCATGGAGGATACGAGACTTGCGAAAATTGCTAAGACTGAAAATCCTAGCAGCAGGAAACTACAAGGAAGGCCGCCAAAAAGATGGAAGGACAGCTGGACGTCATCATCCCAGGACAGCCCACTGTCACAAACAGGTCATACAACCTAGACCAAGAGAACGAAGAAGAAGTAAATATTACTTATTAACAAACACCCAAGGCATATTGAGTGACATGCCCGCGGTGAGTTATTTTTTTATAAACATTTCAATGTATTGGGTGTTAACATAAGCTGTGTCCGTTTTTTTCCAATTTAAAAATGAGCACCAAAAGTAAAACAAAATGGTAGAGGTTATACGTCATTCGAAAGAAAATTTTCTGCTCTACAAAAAATTGTGTTTGCTTTTACGTTACATATATTATTTTATTTGATTACAAGCCTTCAAAATGGAATGTCAAGTAGATGAAAGTGAGCATTTTCGATACCTCCTTCTGTTCGCTTTCAATCGAGGGAATAAAGCTGCAAAAGCTGCTCGCGATATTTGCGAATTGTACGGTGAAAATGCTATGAATTAAAGGACAGCTCATCGATGGTTTTTGCGTTTCAAAGACGGCAATTTCGACCTGAAAGACATGGAGCGTTCCGGACGACCAGTGGACTTCGATGAGGACCGCTTAAACCATATTATTCATGAAGATCCTCTTCAAGCATTTTTCATCATCATTTTTTTTTTCATCACCATTTTCAAACCATTTTCCATCATGAAGGAGGTGTCAAAAATGCTCACTTTCGTCTACTTGATATTCCATTTTGAAGGCTTGTAATCAAATAAAATAATATATGTAACGTAAAAGCAAACACAATTTCTTGTAGAGCAGAAAATTTTCTTTCGAATTGCGTGTAAAATTTACCATTCTGTTTTACTTTTGGCGCTCATTTTTAAATTGGAAAAAAACGGACACAACTTTTGTTAACACCTAATACAATATTGAATCATGCATAAAATATTTTTTAATAACTATGTGCGGCATATAAATAAATTCCTACTCCCAGTTTAATTCTTTCTGAGGGGTAACGGCGAGCCCTTTAGGAGGGAAAACCAACCTCTCCATATTTTTTTTCTCATTGTCCCAATAAAAACAAAAATCAACTACCCAATAAAAAACAAAAAAAAAATCAATCCCGTCCCGCCGATAGACATTCCGCCAATGGAAATAAAATGGTTTAAATAAAAAAGTATCACATGTTGCAAAAATAAACGAACCATTTAATGATTCATATACTCGTATGTTATGTCTATAATAATTGTATCTATGACTAGGATATATGATGGATATTGGAAGAAGGATAATGAGGGAACCAGGGAAAATGTTACGTCACTGAAGAAAAATGTCACTGTTCGAAACACGTTAACGATGGAACGAGTTTTATGTTATTTGGAAGTAGTTCCATAGCCTAACATCTAAATACTTCGTGAAAAATGAAGAGTGGTCCACTGGACTCCTTATCTGGCAATTTCTACTTGAGAGGAGAGAAGTCCGTGATCGGACAGGCGCTGAACCATTTTTACGAGACATGGAGGGGGGTAGGGGATAATTAAGAACGTTATACAAAGTGACAATACATGCATTTGATGCAGATTTCTCATATTCATCGAGTTGAGTTTCTTCTGTAAAGGTGTGATATGGTCGGAATTTCTTAGATTATCGTTATCATCGTTGTTGAGCCTTGTAGTCGAGGATCCCCTCGCTATTCCCGCGTTAATTCAGTAGAAAAGTGTAGCTATGTCGTGGAGTTTGTTTATTTTTTAAATGAATGAGTCGCTGTACACCAGCAATTTTACCGACCACACTACAGTATTGGATCTAATGGCACACGGAAGTGAGACGATCAGAGCACACCATTATGTTTTTATTTTCTATTTTTTTTAAATAACAGATATGACCAAAGTCATAGGTATCGTTTTACTACCGAATAATAGGCGAAAAAATGCTTGTGTCATTCGAGGGGAGTAGCACAGCGCAGAGTTAAAATCGGCGACTTTCCACACGGAAGTCCAGTGCGTTACCGCGCGGCCATGCATATCAAAATTTAAGTTTTTATCGCAAACAAATGTTTTGTATGCGCTGAAGTTTGTTCAGCTTTTCCGTAACGTCCAGTTAACTTACGTCCGCATAAGCAAGATTAGCAAACCGGTAAGACCGTGAAAGTATTATTTTTGTTTTTTTTTGTTAGGCAAATACGTCGACAATCAACAAAAGTTATTGTTTTCGAATTCAGCAACGCGAAATCTATAAAGAATGGCAACTTTTGATACTCTATTAAAATCCTTGTTTATCAGTGTTAGCCTTACTGAATATTGATTTGGATTTTAATTAAGTTTGTTATGAAATATTCTTAAAATGAAATGAGAAAATTTCTTACTAATAATTTTCATAGTTCAAATAATATATGATCAAGTAAATATAATCAAACTCTAAGCGGTGGCCATAAAGGGACAAAGTATGGAGTCCTGTGTAAATACATCTCGTGAATAATAACTGATCAATCAAGTCTGTCAATCAACGATCAAGGGTTAATGGATATTTGGTAGTTAAAGTTTGTATTATCTGTATATGGTATATTGTTGGCGATTAGCCTTACATGAATTCTTAGAGTGTTTTGGGGCAAAAGGAATAACTCAACATTTTTCGAAAATTCCTCGGGGTTGTTTTTATGCCACATTTCAGTAGCCAGCGTATAAAATTAAGGGTAATCAAAACATATAAACTCGAACTGGATAGTATCAATATTTGTTAAAATTATAGTCAACAACAGCATTTTTGTGCCAACGTTACATATGAGATTGAAACTTGGACGTGGAAAAAGACTGATAGGATCTGAAAAAAAACGCTGTAGAAATGTGTGCATTTAGGAGAACACATGGGGTGTCAATGTATGATAGAATACGGAATAAAATGATAGGATATGAATGTGATCTTTAAACTGATGTATTAAGTAAAATGAAACGGAGTATTCTGAGATTTTTCACCAAAATAATTGCTTGTTCAGGAAATTTAAAATTTCACATATTAAATATTTAAAAGAGCGTTTTCATGAGTACAATATGACGGATGGGTGATATTAAATTTGCTAATCACCGTACTAACTTAACCAAGTTAAAAATATAAACGTTAACCCGGGTATCTGCGCGAATTTTCGTGATGCAATACATTTTATTTATTTAACTAGGCAAACTTAGGTAACCTCGATAAATATTGTTAGTACAAGTCGGCCTTAACATATAAATTATGTTAAAGTTTCAGTATTTTGACGTTTACTTGCTCGCGTAACACTAGACTAAGGCTCCCGTACCATAGTTTGTGGACTGTTGCTTTAACTATTTTGAATTTGATTTTATAATATGTGAGATGGTTTTTATATACAGAATGTCTAAAACTGTCTCGCTATTTAATTGAAAGGGATTGGTTGTCTTTTCCAGACTTTTTCAAATATAACCTCCAACAGTGGCGCCATTTACTATACCAGTGTATATTGCAGTGAATATTTTTATGTAATACTCATTTTGAAACCATCACTTTAGATCGATTTGTCAGAATCATTCAGCATTTGTTCCAGTTCCTGTAAATACTTTAAATGCTTATGAAACAAGTTTTTATTACATTTTAGTTTTAAATTGATTTATTTTTACATACTTTAACCGTCGTATTGCTTTTGTGTTGCGAATCTACCCAATATGATGGGAATTTGTCAAATAGGTTTTGTCGTTGCTGGTCCTGTGATGTAAATTATCTACCACGTATTCAAGATGTGGGTGGCGCGTGTATCTTTGAGAACAATCCTTGAACAACACTTGAAGACAACCCTTTTTTGAAGATCTTATCATAATTTATGATTGTATATGAACATCACTCTTCTACACTACACTATATCTAAAGCTGAATATCTTACTTTTATATATTGGAATTTAGTAGTATGAACCGACTGGAAGCATTCGAAATGTGGATGCACCGGAGAATGCTTCGGATACCCTGGACGGATATGATCAGCAACACAAGGGTTCTTCAAAGAGCCAAAGTTGATAGAGAGTTGCTGACTAATATTAAAATCCGAAAGGTGTCCTATTTGGGTCATGTGTTTAGAGGAGCACAGACAAGCACCTGATCATCCAAGGCAAAATAGAGGGCCGAAGAGGTGTTGGCAGGAGGCAAATCTCCTGGCTCCTCAATATACGTGATTGGACTGGTATAGGGAGCGTTGAGGATCTTTTTTGGACTGTCGGGGATAAATATATCTACTCTCAGGTAATATTCAACGTTAGGGGGACCTGATATGACACTGGGAACAAGAAGATCTATTCTTCTTCTTCCTAGTGTCATGTCAGGTCCCCCCGCATTACGTTACGGGCGTAGCTATTACAGGTTACGAGCGTAGCTGGAAGATCTACAAAAGTTTCTTTGTAGTTCGTCTTTCCTAAGTTAATTTTCTGAGGGGTTTTTATAAAATATGTTTTTCAAAACATGGCAGATGCGGGAAATTACTTGATCTAATGACCGCAGCCATCGTCATTTTAATCCTTACCCTCAATTTATAAATACTTATTTAATAATATTTTTAATCTGTCAAGGATAGTGAGTTTGAATCCTGAAAAAGAGCGGTCATAAAGAGAGTCTAATCTCTGTTGTTGACAATTTCTCAGAGCATCGTTCCGACTGTGAGATGTCTTACTTCTTCATCGGACATTGTGAGACAGACGTGGGATATTTTTTAAACATATGAAGATACAGGAAAGTACATAATCTAATGACCGTAGTCATCTCCTTTCTATCCTCACATTCAACTTACGTATGTTTGTTTTTTAATATTTTAATCTGTCAATAATAAGTGTGTTCGAGTCTCGAGCTAGGGCGCCCTTAATAAAGCCGCTCTCTAAATTGTGCTATATAAATTGTCCTTTTATTATCATAACTATTTCAATTTTTAAATAAAACCACTGTTTTAACAAATATTCTTCAAATGATAATAAATATCTGATATTAACCTTTCCCTTTCTGTGCTAAAAAACCCGCCCGTTCCGGTGCTGTATATACAATACACATGTACAATAAAAATGAGCGATTTAAAATCGGAAAAATAAGAATATTCATAGCCAACCGCTTAAATTTGAAGTCAAAAGTGATAATAATTGAAATTTAATTGCTGAAAACATGAAAAAAAAACATCGGACGACGTTCACAAAACGGGCAAAGCGACCACCTCGAACGAAAGGCCGCTGGCTACTGAGCGAGCGAACTGAGATTATATTTCTTGCGTTCCCATATACCGATTTAGAGTGAGAGTGACACGTGAATAGCGTCGCTTCCTCACCCATAGCGGTTTTTTAGAATTAATATACCTACGTCACACACTGGAACACGTTTGATTGTATTGATGAATTTATACCCGATTTTCACAAAATATCTTTGATGTGGCCGATAAGTGCTAATTATTATTAATATATTTTTTTTCATTTAATGCGTACATGTATTACGGAGAAATACTTAAAATCTGAACCCAGAATTAATTACATTTATAGATATTTAAGTTTTTAGAATAAATTTGTACTAGTTACACATCACCGGACAGGAATGGTTAATGGAGAGCAAATGAGAGGTATAGCGAAACATTAATTTCAAAAGCATCTTGTTCAATATGCATTGTGAAATTTTAATTAAGCCTAACAAAGCCCCAGTTTGTTTATTTTCCGATGCGCGCCGAATAAATAGGTTGCATTAAGTCGAGTGGCATCACATGCCTGCATGCATTTCCTTTAAAATATTATGTAGAATAGAATAGTTCTACGCGGACAATGGTACAAAGAATGTTTCGTCGCTGGACGTTGGATCGCAGAATGATATTCAGTATAACATTTTCTAAAAAATTTAATATGAATATATTATATTTTCAAACGACCTCCATGGTTGATAAGACATTTGTCTTCTAACTCATGGGTTCGATTCCTATTGGTGTCCAGGTTTCTTTTAAAAAGGTCATCTTCTGATTTTCACATAAGGCTCGTTTAACACCTTTTTGGTTAGTTAAAAAGCTTCCTACAACGCTTTTTAATTACATTAGAATTAATTAATAATAGGTTCACGAAATTGGACTGAATACAATGAAAGTGTAATATATTACAAATCTGGATTCTTATTCAAGTTTTCGTCTTTCAAAATCAAACTTTCTTTTATGTTTTATTTAACCCTTTAACGGGCATATTCATTTTCTTAATGAAACGTTTTTTAGTTACACAAATGTCAAATTGGCAAATGTAGTGAACGGGCAGAGGTCTTATTAAAGACGGATCGTGGTGAAGTTAGCTGCATGTTCAGTAGCAACGATCTAAATATCCGGTCAATTAATGGTAAAAAATGTAAATAGGTATTATAAGTAAATCACCATTCATTATATCTCATATAAGAATTGTATTTCCTAATACAACCTTAACTTAGATATTATTATCTAAACATTCATCGGTCACTTTTGCTCCAACTGACATGACCCCTGAAATGGGCACAGCTCTCATATGCGACCACCTCATTTCAAAAAACTTTTTTTTTAAAACATATTTTCGAAGAAATAAAGTTGATTTGATACACATAATAATGATTTATTCAACAAAAACCTCAATATCTCAAAAAAAAACTTGCCCTATAAAAGGGTAAATGTGACTGTTGTTTTAAGTTGAACATTTTTGTCGAATCTTTCATGATCATTTTTAATTTTGTATAACTCAGTCCATACCAACTATTTCATTTAGTTTTTAAGATAAGCAGTACTTTTAAATTATGTAGTGACTCTACTAGAACACTCTTGTGCATATCATATGTAGTATGACTCAATCCACATCTCACCATTTTCAAAGTGCACTATTCCTTCCGAAGTAGGCTAAACCCAGGTTATTGCATCGTAAGATCGTTCATAAGATATTTGCTTTTTACGTCACGCTCCATTCAATGACACCATAATTTTTATGTCACACCCCATTCAATGACACCACACTCTATTCAATGACACCATAATTTTTACGTCACACTCCATGCAATGACACCATAATTTATCGGCAAAACATTTGTTGTCAACTTGCTTCAAAATCTTCCAGAAGACAGAATCTTGATATTTTTTATCAGGAAGTGGAAAATTTGACAGTGCTGAAAACTAAGGTATGGGTGCTGGATTATTTGTTTTACTGAAGAAAGAACACTTTAGAAAAATACTAAAATATTTAAAGAATATTCTGGCATTACTCTTATACTATTTTATCACATTCTTCGTAGACATGCTAATAGAAACACTATGGCCGTGGCCACACCAAAGCGCTTCGCTAGGTGATACGTGACTAATGACTAATATATTTCATGGATGGCCACACCAGTGCTTCGCACAAATTTACTAGACATTTGAGAGCGGTTGAGTCAACAAACGATGCCACACTCAAAACTAACCAATTTCATTACAACTTACCTTATATTAACCTCCTGTGCAACTTCATTCCAAAGTGATTTTATTACAGGTACATTTTTGTATTATTTGCTCGATGGGTCCCACAAAGCCTCCCTTTTATACACAGCTGTTATTAAAACTTCCGCCATTTTCTAAAATCACGGTGACGCAATAAAATTAACCAACACGACGTGTTGGTGTGGCCATGCATGAAATATATTAGTCATTAGTCACGTATCACCTAGCGAAGCACTTTGGTGTGGCCACGGCCTAAGAGTTTTGGTTTCAAATCAACTTACTTTTTTCATATGTCAATAATAACATATATCTTATCACTGAGACATCAGAACACAATCTGTAAAACAATATAAAATTAAAACATGATAATTTTCTTTTATTCATCGTTATTTATTGCAAATCATAATGTATTTCAACATTTGCTGTGTCATCATCAGGTGAGTTGTCAAGATCTGAAGTGCAAAGCCACGCGGTAACGCACGGGACTTCCGTGCGGAAAGTCGTCGGTTCGAACCCCGCGCTGTGCTACTCCCCTCGAACGACACAGACACTTTGTCCGCCTAGTGTTCGAGTGTATAAGGTTACCTATGATTTCGGTCATATTTATTCTTTAAAAAGAAAAATAATAAAAAAAGGAAAATAAGTAAATATTAATAACATCATAATGTGTGATCTTCTTCTTCAGTTTCAACCCTGGGTATTGATTAGCAGCAAAGCTCTGCATCTCCTCCTCCATTCAGCTCAGTCCTCACCAATCCTCACGAGCTTTGTAAAGGAGGGGCAGTCCATATCGTGGCATATTTGCTCCAGATACTCTCGGCGAGGACGTCCTCTGCCAATCGATCCCTCAATCATTCCCTCCAGTATATTGTGCAGGAGATTTTCATGTCGCAGCATATGACCCAACCATTCTGTACGCCTTTCCGATAAGGTGTTTGACAGGGGCCTGGTATCTTCAATCCTGCTAAGAATCTCGTCATTTGTAATGTGGTCTATCCAAGAAATCCTTAGAATTCGTCTATAGGTCTACATTTCGAAGGCCTCCAATCTTTTTCGATCTCTTTCGCCTATGCACCATGTCTCGCAACCATACATCTAAATACTCTATACATATGTTTTGACCAATTGCTTGCGGAGCTTTAGGTCCATGTTGTTGATTATGGTAAAACAGAGTAAAAGTGTCTATACTTTTTGTTATTCGTTTTTGCTATAAATAAAGTGGAATAAAATTTTATATTATTTATGGAATTTCACAAAGTGACGTCAGAGTTAAAAGTGACGCCAGACGCAAAATAACTTGAAATAAAATAATTACTGATATTTATTTCAAGTTATGAGTTAAATGACTAAATAAGAAAATCAAAACAAACGATTAATATACGAGTATTAGCAAAGTTACTCAATAAACGTTTGTTCAACATAACATATAAATATCTGACGTAGAAACAGTTGTGATGCAATAATTACGTAGAAGCAGTGTCGTTGAAACGTCCGATAAAAAGAACAGCTACCTTAAAAAGGTTGCGTAGAACTTGTTATGAAGGGTCTTCCAGAAATTAGTGGTGTGTGTTTGTCAAATGCAGGCACGATCTACACGAGCGTGCCTCCATAATTATGCCGAGCTTGGGATTTTTCCCCATTGTCAGTGGAACCACTATTTGCTTTGAATGTCAAAGGAATCTTTTTACCGTCCATACTTTGGGATAGTGAAGTAAGATGAACGAAACAAAAATTTAAATAAAAATTAAAAAATATATATTTCAAGAACATTGAACTTTGCTGGGAATTCGGAAAATGAAAATAATATTTAAGTTCTTTTTGATTCACAATTATATTGAATTTTTTTTTCGTTCTCCAAAAAGAAAGTTTAATAATTTAATGGCCTCACTTATCTCGAAATTAGCTAAAATATATTTTTTTAAATAAAGCAAGGTTTAGTCAGAAAATCATTAAATAATAAGATTTTTACAATTTGTCAATTATGATTATTTACAGTGGTAGAAAAGTATTCACTTTGATGAATAGCTGTGAAACTAAAGCATAAAATATCTGAAATAATAATGTATGATTGAGTAAGGAACCATAGGATAAAAGATAACATATTGTAAAGAATTATATTATAAGAAGACGAATAAGATCTTGTGATGGTTTCGCTGTATTGAAGGAAAAAGTTGAAAAAGTCTTATAAACAAATATTACCTGCACTACTGTCCTCTCCATTCTGTCTTCTAACTCTTTACATACCATAGTTTATACTAAAACAGCAATGTTACATTTGATACATTAATGAAAAGCAAGGTAAAAATTAATCAAGGAGAGAACACAAGGATATATAGATACATTTTATCTAAGTTAAAGATGATAAAAATTACTCTATTAGTTTGGAATACAGCCTGAAGATGAGCTGCATATGACTTGAAACTAATTCGGTTAAATATATATTTTCACGTGGATTAAATTTTAATTATATTTTAACTAGAAATATGTTAATGAGTTCTTACGTGAAAACATGACTAGTACCATTTAAACATACAATTTTGGTGGAACTTGGATCAAATCTGCAACCCATAGGTTGAAAGACAGGTGTTTTTTTTAACTAGACCTACGTATTCGTGTGAACGAGGTAAAGGCGTGTGCGTGGATAGAAGGAGTGGCTATCTGCCCATTCGAAAAGGGATATGGCGTGATGGTATGTTTGTACGTATGACAATTATGAGGGGAGCCAATTAGTGGATGATTTCGATAAAAATTATTCAAGTCCGAGATAAGTCAACTAGGTAGCCATTATTTTAATTAAAAGACTTTTTAAGTGTGTTATTCCTGAAATATTTAATTTTATAAAAAAATTATTTAAACTCGATTGACAGATATTTTTAAAATTTTGTAACAATTTTTTTTCCATACAAAACCTCAACATTACCTATTGAATGGACTTTATTACAATTTTTAAAAATTTGTTTATTTTAATAATAATTTGTAAATAAAATATTGTCCAGCTATTTCGATCTTTTTTTCTTCTTTTAAACATCTATTGTTTTACATATAGTATGTTACATGCACACATATTATCACGTCATTTACCGGTCGAGGTGGGAAGAGAGGATAGAGTGCTATATTTTCTTATATCGACATACATACTTAGCCTCTTCCACATCCATATACTTTCTCATATAACTTCTATGATTTCTCTGACTTTCTCACGTTTCCTTCTTTTAAAAAAATATTCATTTTATTAAAGAACTCTTCTTTAATAACGAAATTATTCGCACTTTGCACGATTTCATTTTCTTTCGCATGCTACTTTCAACGTATCTGAATTGCTGATTGGGACATATTGCAAAGCGTAGTTGGGAGGCAATATTATCTACATCCATACACTTTCTCAAATAACTTCTATGATTTCTCTGACTTTTTCACGTTTCCTTCTTTTAGAACATTATTAATTTGATTAAAGAACTCTTCTTTAATAACGAAAATATTCACACTTTGTAGGAATTAATTTTCTTTCGTACGCTACCTTCAACATATCTGAATTGCTGACATATTGAAGAGCGTAGCTGGGAGACAATATTATCTTCGGCCTTTTATTAACTAAGCTTTCGGGTTAAGAACCACTGAGTTCGCGGTTCGTCATTGTATTTGTTGGTAACACTACCGTACGTACAACAACACTCGTACTCGTACTCAGTACGTGCGAGCATTTTTGCCTAGCATAAATATTACAATTGAAGAAAAAGAGAAGGACAATTTATATAACAACGTTTACATAGAACACTCTCCTTGAGGCTACTCTAATTCGAGATTTGAACCCAAAGTTGAGTGTTAGAATAGGTAGGGGGTGGTTTCAGCTATTGCATTATTAGATAAGGTATTTCCCAGCATATTTATATGTTTAGATAAACATATTTGGTAAGAAAATCGCAAAAAACTTGTCAAGAGAAGATGAACAACAAAAAAACTTTGTAGATCTTTCGATAGGTGATAGTTACACATTCTGCTGTAGGCCATAGTGTATGTGTACATAAAATAACATGATTACTAAAAAACTTTTTACTCGACTGGCACCCATTTTTAAAAAATTTCTTTATGGGTACCATCGGGAATCAAACCTAAAGCTCCCGAGTGTAAGTCAAGCATCTTACCAACTAGGACACGGAAGTCATCATTATTTTTTACGAAACAACATTGAAAACTAATCCAGCAAAAAAAAAAAGAAGAGACGTTCTACCATTAGACCAAAGTGGTAAGAGTTTATTTTTGAAATTAATAAAAAAGTCATATATTTTTAGAGAAAAAGGTGAATATAAAAAAAATCAAGACTGGCCAGAGAGTGCCTGTATTTGGCGAAATACTCAAAAAAAGAAAAACGAGTTTTTACCCTAAGAAAAAATTAAACACATTTTCCCCTTAACAAATATTCCAACGAAAGAGAATAAACTTCGTTGAGAGGAACGAAATGAAATTTCCTCGAATAGCAATAAAGGTTAATCAAACAAAAAAGAAACACTGGGTAGGATAGTGTTGATTTTTTACAGGGGCATCCAACCAGGTATACTCGTATGACGAGAGAGGGAGAGAAAATTAAACTTTCAACGTATGATATCCACCATTCTTCGCCTGTGTACAACTCATAGATTGTTGCTTCTATTTTGATATTCAACAAGGTATATGTTATATACGTAATAGGTTTTAGTAAACAATTTTCTTATTTCTTATGTAGGTGTTGTTAGGATAAAAATTTCGTAACTTCATTCCAAACGTAGGTACTGTATATCATATGTATGTATTATTATGAAAACTTCATTCCAAACGTACTGAATATATTATTATGAAAATTTCGTAACTTCATTCCAAACGTACTAAATGTATTTTTACGAAAATTTCGTAACTTCATTCCAAACGTACTGAATGTATTATTACAAAAATTTCGTAACTTCATTCCAAACGTAGGTACTGTATATCATATGTATGTATTATTATGAAAACTTCATTCCAAACGTACTGAATATATTATTATGAAAATTTCGTAACTTCATTCCAAACGTACTGAATGTATTTTTACGAAAATTTCGTAACTTCATTCCAAACGTACTGTATATCATATGTATGTATTATTATGAAAACTTCATTCCAAACGTACTGAATGTATTATTACGAAAATTTCGTAACTTCATTCCAAACGTACTGAATGTATTATTATAAAAAAATCGTAACTTCATTCCAAACGTAGGTACTGTATATCATACGTATGTATTATTATGAAAACTTCATTCCAAACGTACTGAATATATTATTATGAAAATTTTGTAACTTCATTCCAAACGTACTGAATGTATTATTAAAAAAATTTCGTAACTTCATTCCAAACGTACTGTATATCATATGTGTGTATTATTATGAAAACTTCATTCCAAACGTACTGAATATGTTATTATGAAAATTTCGTAACTTCGTTCCAAACGTACTGAATATATTAATATGAAAATTTCGTAACTTTTTTCCAAACGTACTGAATATATTATTATGAAAATTTCGTTCCAAACGTACTGAATGTATTATTATGAAAATTAAAAGAAAAGCAATTTCTTTCAGTTATGAACACTAAATACAGTTATGAACACTGAATAAATTTCCATCGATTCATCGATCACAACCCACAATTGGCTGCTCTAAAATAATCTTTCATAAAACATCCATATCACAGTTCATTCTGGATTCCAAATCTGCTACCAAAAATTGGATAATCGTGCGTAACACCGTGTGGTATTCTTGAGCTAACTATCCTTTTATGCGTGCACACCATTTCCTTCCCCACGTGATAAATATCTCCCATCTTACACATTTCTAGAATCAGGGCATATTATTTAATTTATTTACTGATGCAAAAGAGGCGAATATACATTCGAGATAGGAAAGTCTGGCACTTTAATACACGTGACACGTAAGATGACGTGGCATACTTTATTATTTTATAATAATAAAATATTTTTTCTTTATTTTCGGTCGAAATAAAAACGCTCTATTAGTCAATTCTAAGTCGGCTCTTATTGATTGGTGAAAAACGATCTCGAGTTAAGCATGATCAGTTCATCTTACTAGTGCTCTGCCTGTACCTACCTCTTCTTCCTAGTACATTTTGTACTATGACATCAATTTCTCCAGAATATTCGGTCCTTGTCAGGAGATGTGCTTAAAGGACCACATACACACTGAAAGCATATTGAAGACTGTCGTACTGATATACTCGTATTACCAATATTATTTTTATTATAACTATAGAATTCAATATCAAAATTAAAGCTTTTAATTTGACATCAGAATAAAAAATCAACATACGAGTACATACACATTATGTTATAACGCCACTTCCCTGTCGAGGTAGACGACAAGAGAGACATCCCTATCACAACACACATATTTCGTCTCTTCTACATCCATACACCTTCTCATACAACTCCTACAATTTTTCAGTTTTTTTACATTTCTTTCTATCTTAATATCAAATACTTGATCCAATCAGACTTTCCTCGGTTTTTTCCACTAAGTCTTCCACTCAAATTGCTCTGTATATTTGATTTGTAAGTATTTCTTTATACATTCATTCTACGTGTCCAAACTATCGAAGAGTGCATTTCTTGTATTACATTGAATTACACTTTCGTTGTATACAGTAGAACCTGGCGGGATTATTATAATGTGTCAGTCTTTCAACGAACCAAAAATATGTTAAAAATACCTTAAATGGAAACCGGACTAGAGTTAAAAATATCTAGGTTCCAACAGGAATCGAACCTTCAGCTCCCGGGTTGGGTGACAGGTAGCGGCGGAGGTGCGCTGAACCGGAAAAATAATTCGCAATAATTAAATTATGTATTCGCAAACATGACGTTAAATATTTGTATATTGTAAACATGACGTTAAATATTAGGTCCTTACATATGAAATTGGCGTTTTGCCGTACTGGCAACTTTGATCTCAAATATCTTCTCTTTGGTTAGGAATACCAAATTCAAATTTATACAGCTATTTACTCAAGTATTTGTGTTTCGAAAATTATAATTCATTTGTTTTTTCCTTAATTGTTTTTTTTCTTTGCGTCACTCAGTTTACAAAATGGAAAACTTGAAATATCGCGTTATTTAAGAGTACGCGTTCCACCGTGGCACCAGTGCTGCAGAAACGGCTCGAAGGATTAATGATGTGTATGGCGACGGTGCCGCAAAAGAAAACACAGTGCGTTTTTGGTTCCAACGTTTTCGTTCTGGAAATTTCGATCTGCATAACAAGCCCCGTGGACGGCCGGAGACCAAAGTTGATAATGAAGAATTGAAGGCTATTGTGGAAGCGGATCCATCGCAAACCACGTCCGAGTTAGCTGCAGGCTGCGGTGTTAGTGATAAAACTGTTTTAATCCACTTGAAGCAAATTGGGAAGGTGAAAAAGCTTGAAAGGTGGGTACCTCAAGAATTGAGTGAAGCAAATCAACAAACGCGCGTTGACTGCTGCGTTGCATTACTCAACCGGCACAATAATGAAGGGATTTTGAATCGAATCATTACCTGTGATGAAAAGTGGATCCTGTATGATAATCGGAAGCGCTCATCGCAATGGCTGAACCCTGCCGAACCAGCCAAACCATGCCCCAAGCGAAAATTGACTCCAAAAAAGTTACTTGTGAGCGTTTGGTGGACTAGTGCTGGTGTCGTTCACTACAGCTTTCTTAAATCTGGCCAGACGATTACGGCAGATGTCTATTGTCAGCAACTGCAAACCATGATGGAAAAGCTAGCTGCTAAACAACCGAGGCTGGTTAATCGCTCTAGGCCACTGCTGCTTCATGATAACGCTAGACCACACACTGCACAACAGACGGCTACCAAATTAGAAGAGCTTCAATTGGAATGTCTAAGACATCCACCGTACTCTCCGGACCTTGCCCCAACAGATTACTATTTTTTTCGAAATTTGGATATCTTCTTGCAAGGGAAAAAATTCAACTCCGATGGGGCAGTCCAAACTGACTTCAAAGATTTTATTGATTCCCGTCCGAATGGTTTTTTAGTAAAGGGATCGATGAACTACCTATGAGATGGCAAAAGTGCATAGATAGCAATGGTACATACTTTGATTAAATAAATATATTATATTAAAAAAAATCAACTTTATGTTCCTCCCAAACAAAACGCCACTTTCATATGTAAGGACCTAATATATGTAACATATAAGAATACTGACAAATAGTGCCTACGAGTATTTTTATTAAAGTGAAATAAGAATACTGACAAATAGTGCCTACGAGTATTTTCATTAAAGTGAAATAAGAATACTGACAAATAGTGCCTACGAGTATTTTCATTAAAGTGAAATAAGAATACTGACAAATAGTGCCTACGAGTATTTTCATTAAAGTGAAATAAGAATACTGACAAATAGTGCCTACGAGTATTTTCATTAAAGTGAAATAAGAATACTGACAAATAGTGCCTACGAGTATTTTTACTAAAGTGAAAATTAAAAAAAAAAAATTAAACTTAATTTAAAAAAATACTCCTTTCAAATTGACTGGCCAAGTTTGCCAATACTACCGGTGCGATCTCCAATACGCACCGGACGGAAACGCAAATTCATATAGGGTAGACAGAGACATACAGTAAACCGTGAGACAGCGATATTTCATATTCGCTCATCGTCTCCAGGTGCATTGGTGCTCAGCGCACTTCAGGACCGGCCGCCGCTGGTGACAGGGTCTTACCAACTAAGTCATGGATGTAACCTTTTTCATCTTACTCAACACATATACCTTAAATTTACATTCATCCCTAATAATTTTATTCCGTGTTCTATCTTATATTGTTAATGCACGAATTCTTCCAAGTTTACGCCTCTCTATAGTAAAAAAAAGCAGAAGTACTGATGCAACTAACTTACTCTATTCAACATAAGGAGTAGCTAGCTATCTTGAATAAATTTGAAGAAAACTGTTTTACTTTACTGTTCCATATCTTTTCTATAATACTTCAATGCGAATTTCTACTGTTTGTAAAAGTGCATTGCTTTATGTTGGTTACCGCATTTTCCTTTCTAAACGTGGTTACTGCATATTTCCCACGATTATTCCAATTATTTATGTGAGGCAGTTCCTCTATTGTTTGTTTTTGTGTGTATGTGCTATTTAACATGAGTATAGTAAATACATTTTTGTATTTGCGGTTTATGGGTTAATGCAGGATTGTTCAAACTTCTTGTATTAAATATTTAATATATTTTATCGCAAGTAAAAGGTCTTTAAAACCTTCGATTATCATCACATTCATTTATTTATAAGTAAACGGCATAATGTACCTTATAACAAAAAAAAACTATAAAATAGCCAGCAGTGAGTGTTCTACATAATAAATTTGACAGAGTTTACGAAAAAAATTTTTTTTTACACAATTACAAGAAATTGTAATTTATTTTTATCAAACACTGTTTATTCCACTTTTTTGTGACGGTATAACCCTACCGGTTTCAAGGCTTTCACTTCATCTTCAGGGCAGCGCAAACAAGACTAAATGCTGTTCGAACTGGTACCGGTAGGGCTATACCGTCACAAAAAAGTGGAATAAACAGTGTTTGATAAAAATAAATTACAATGTCTTTAAACATCCACAACGTTAATACCTCAACTATAAACAAGAAATTTGTTTTAATCCGCGTACACCTTTACCAAAAAAATTTAAAACCGTCGACCCCCTAGACTCTTTTAAAGACACATTTTACCTTTTCGTTCACAAGTTTGGTATGTAATGTGCTTTCATCAGAAAAGTGTTCTTTGAATTATTTTACTTCTTAATTAGGTACATACTGGAATCAAAGATATTTTGAAGTAACAAACAAATAGCAGTAGTTAGGGGGTCTATTTTTACTGTCGTCGACCCCCAATTTTTTTTTATTGAAACTATCGACCCTTTTAAAAATCAAATCGACCCCAAGGGGTCGATATCGACTACTTTGGGAACTCTTGATCTAAACGATCAAACATAAACTTAATCACATTTTTCATGCCATTATAAGTTAAAACTATTAAGTCAGGTAATGTAGTTTATTTCAACATAACAACATTTCTAAATTAACATATTTACTCATTAATAAAAAAATAAATATATTGCACTTTAAAGTTTACAATTTAAAAGCTAAATTACTGTATCTCAAAATACAGTCGAAAAAATTACTTGCTTAAGAGGTTGTGCCATAAATAAAGAAGGATTTAATTATATATAGTCCTAACAGCTTGAAATATGGACCCATTTCTTCAGAACAAACATCCCTAACGACCATAAAAAAACGAACATTAAGTTAAAATAAAGATTATCATTTCGTTAAATATTACACTATTGTTACTTGACTGTTGCAGTTACAACCAGTTCAAACAGCATTTAGTCTTGTTTGCGCTCCACTGAAGATGAGGTGAAAGCCTTGAAGCCGGCAGGAAAACTTATAACGAAATATATGGATGCTAAAAATCAAAAGTTGTGCTGATAGGTTGTCACATGATTATGCTTTAAACATGACTGTCAGTACCATCACGCTGTTTCCATAGGTAGAGAGGACAGAGCGTCCGACTATCATATTTCAAAACACATAGCAATGCAAAGAAATTAAAAAATTGCAGCCTTCTCTGAGAGTGAGACGTGAATAGCGTCGCTTCCTCACCCATAGTGTTTTTTTTAGAATGAATGTACCTACGTCATACACAAATCTCCTAGACTCTAGGACATACCGAGGGGCAAAAGGAAAAAATGATCAATCATATCGCATTGTCAATCATATATCACTTTCGTTATATACAATACAATCGTATGTTGCGGGTTGCCGTAGGGTGACGCATACCTTCTTCCTGGCACTGTCCCAATAGTATATACATTTTGTGAAATATTGTGCAAAGGCTTAAATAAAAATTTAAAAACCCTCTCACGTAAGCTGAGTTATATAGTTTAAGCTTCGCAATATTGCTAGTACATGACGATTGATTTTTGATATTTTGATTTCTAGGGTTAGGTAGACAGAAGAGGGCGCCAGATTTTCCCATCGCGATGTACATCCTTCGCATCTTTTACATTCATACACCTCTTATACAATTCCTTGGATTTCTCTGACTTTTTACATTTTCAAAATATCATACACTCGATCCAACGACTTCTCTAACTTCTTCCTTTTCATTTTGTCTAAATATAAATCACGTGATCCAAGCACACCTATCTAGTTTTCTTCTACCACGCTTTACACTCACATTTGGACCGTATTTTTGTGTTTATTCATTCGTTGTACATGTCCAAACCATTTTAGAGAGCACTCCTGAATATCACTCTACACATCAGTCTTAAGTTCACATTTAGTCTTAGTCACTTCATTTTGTATTCTATCATACATTGATACCTCGTGTATTCTACTAAGAGCACGCATCTATACAGCATTTATTCGGCTCTGTCCAGTGTTTCCACGTTCATTCCCTTATATCAAAATTGATACTAAAACACGGTTGTGAACTATCATTTTAGCAGAGTTTGAATTGAATCTAACTTCTATTGATAGTATTACTTCATACCGATACGTAGCACTAACATTTAAAAAACTAGAAGACTAGGACCCATGTTGTTCCTTTTTTCGTGAATTGAATTCAAAATCCATTATTGAAAAAAAAAACGTCGTACCAATGAAAAAAAAAACATCGTGCCTTATCATATAAGCAATAATATTTTAAATAAAAATATAAAAAATACTTGAAAAAATAACGTTTAAGAAACAGGTTTCTTTGTTTATTCAATGGATCTGTTGGCACCGGTCCAAAATGGAAATATTTATGTTACAGTTATGCTTTTGTGCACTGGAATATTCTGTTCTCCCAAATATGAAAAGTATTTAAAGGAATGTTCCAATCCTGGGTCGTAGCAAAAGCTATCAAAGCGATATTATTGTGCAAGCTTTAAAAGCAGAAGTTTCATCGATGAATGCATCTTTTTAGTACTCGAAAGAAATAAAAAAGGCCATTTTGGAGGGAAAACAACCAGTAAAATGGTTTTCAAAGCAAATTATATGAACGTTCTTAGCATTTTATATAAAATGAAGGAAGGGATGTTTTTTTCTTTCTCTCGACTTTCATTCATTCGTATCATACTCTTCAAACAATAACAATAAAAGGAAAATTTATATAGCGCGTTTATAAGATATACTCTATCAAGGGTGCTCCGAATAATTTTTATTCAAAGATAAAAATAACCTTATACAAAATAAAATAAGTCGAGCGTTAACATTGGCTGTGTCCATTAGATTAAGTACTTCTCCGCATCTATCTATCCTATCCTTACACTCAATTTGTTTATTTTTGTAATATTTTTAATTTGTTAATAATATTGAGAATTGAAACCCCCTTGAGGAGAATCTGCTCTCTTAACGGCGATATATATTGTCATGTTATTAACATATTTACTCAGATATCCGCATAAAACTTGCCAACGAAAGACAAATAATAAAAAAAACCTTTGTACATCTTCCGATTCGATAGAAAGGATTCGGCTTAAGGTGTAGTAATGTATTGCATGTAGACACATACGACTATATATAAAATTCGTCAAGTCGTAAAAAATGTTTATATAAAGTCGTAACATTTGATAATTAATACCTCTCAAAAACGGTTATATGTATCATCCTACAAATCTCTAACGTTAAGAAGTAGACTCAATCATACCACGGGACCAACAATACGTAAAGCTTTATCTTAGTAAATAGTCTGCAGTATAAGATCACTTCGTAACAATCATTTTATGTGATAAAGATGAGGTCGTCTTTAAAGTTTTACTACCTCTCCGAAGCCACATCTGTCAGACACAAATTCCAAAGATACAATGGACAAAATCCATTAAAGAACTTGAATACAAAGAAACAATGTTTGAAACTAACTCGTTCGCTTCACAGCCAATGTAGACTTTTTAGAAGCGCAGTAAAACCTCAATATTTATGACCATCATAGATCAGCATAGCAGTTGCATTGAAAACATACTGGAGTCAATAAATTTGCGAGTTCAACGGACCAGAATAAATAGATTTAAAATAAATAATCCAGACGTGACACCACAAACGAATTAATAAAAGTTTTTTATCTCTTTTGTTGGAAGACATCGATGTACAAATTTGTAATGTACGAATTGGTATGCAAACATGTTGGAGAGCGTATTTTGGAGAGAACATTGCGTTGTATCCCTATAAAACAAGTCTTAGAGTTTGAAACAAGTGGATTAGGCAACTTGTTGTTTGCCATCGTATTGGAGAGACATGAAATATCGCGTACATCTGTCGTGTGTGATTATTGTTATTAAACGAACTTTATGAAATATCGCGTACATCTGTCGTGTGTGATTATTGTTACTAAACGAACTTTATGAAATATTGCGTACATCTGTCATGTGTGATTATTGTTACTAAACGAACTTTATGAAATATCGCGTACATCTGTCGTTTGTGATTATTGTTATTAAACGAACTTTATTAAATATTGCGTACATCTGTCATGTGTGATTATTGTTACTAAACGAACTTTATGAAGTATCGCGTACATCTGTCGTGTGTTATTATTGTTATTAAACGGACTTCATGAAATATCGCGTACATCTGTCGTTTGTGATTATTGTTATTAAACGAACTTTATGAAATATCGCGTACATCTGTCGTGTGTGATTATTGTTATTAAACGAACTTTATTAAATATTGCGTACATCTGTCGTGTGTGATTATTGTTATTAAACGAACTTTATGAAATATCGCGTCGATCTGTCGTGTGTGATTATTGTTACTAAACGAACTTTATGAAATATTGCGTACATCTGTCATGTGTGATTATTGTTACTAAACGAACTTTATGAAATATCGCGTACATCTCTCGTTTGTGATTATTGTTATTAAACGAACTTTATTAAATATTGCGTACATCTGTCATGTATGATTATTGTTACTAAACGAACTTTATGAAATATCACGTACACCTGTCGTGTGTTATTATTGTTACTAAACGGACTTTATGAAATATCGCGTACATCTGTCGTTTGTGATTATTGTTATTAAACGAACTTTATTAAATATTGCGTACATCTGTCATGTGTGATTATTGTTACTAAACGAACTTATGGAAATATCGCGTACATCTGTCATGTGTGATTATTGTTATTAAACGAACTTTATGAAATATCGCGTACATCTGCCGTTTGTGATTATTGTTATTAAACGAACTTTATGAAATATTGCGGAAATCTGTCGTGTGTGATTATTGTTATTAAACGAGCTTTATGAAATATTGCGTACATCTGTCATGTGTGATTATTGTTACTAAACGAACTTATGGAAATATCGCGTACATCTGTCATGTGTGATTATTGTTATTAAACGAACTTTATGAAATATCGCGTACATCTGCCGTTTGTGATTATTGTTACTAAACGAACTTTATGAAATATTGCGTACATCTGTCATGTGTGATTATTGTTACTAAACGAACTTTATGAAATATCGCGTACATCTGTCGTGTGTGATTATTGTTACTGGACCATCTTTTTAAATATTCTTTGGTCTATCAATCCGCTGTGAATATTTTTTTCTGAAAATTCTGGTTTTCACTCAGATGGCGGATTTATTGAAAGGGATCTTGTTATTGTATTATACATGTTACATATTCAAACGATGTTAAGTATTTAAGTCCCCATGGGGGCTAAAAAGTTATTTAGATAATCGTTTAAGAAGTTTTTTAATTCTTTAAATATTCTTTACAACGCATGAATTGTGGAGTTGACACAGTGGCCGAGTGTTAACATGCTTCTTAATTATCCAAGTGTTTTGGACAAAATTCCTTGTTTGTCTCGAAATATTCTTCCTTGTAGGCGTTTTACATCTATATTTAAATACGTATTTTTTTTAGTAGTTAACGCAACTTGTTAAAGCGTTCTTAGGATTGTAACAAGATAATGTTATCCAGAAAATAGGTTCGTGTTTCTCGAATAAATATCATTCTAGCAAAATTTTCTTTTTTCGCTCTTCTCTTAGTTTCTATCCATTCAGGGAAAACTTCATTACAAACGTGCTGAATGTTTAATACAAAGAAAAGCAATAGTTACCGAAGTTTTCCTGCCATTGGTAATCCAAAAAAATTGAACAATTGTTTTGGCATCATTTTTAAGATGGAATAAAATAATTAGTTTTTTTCGGTACTTGATACTTTTTTACGACCAAAATGACAAAAATGTAACACAAACCAAGACAACTATCAACAGTGTATGGTAAAGGCCAAAATTTTAATTAAAAATCCATAATGTATATACGACAATCGTAGGAGGATAACCACTGATGATCGAAAATAACCAGCGTTCTACAGCACGAGGGATTGTTGACATACTGAAAATATCAAAAACCACTCTTTGCAAGCATTTTATGTAATGTTGCGTTTAAATTTGATCTAAAAATACGAAATTGCCTTCTGGACATCCAATAGTTTAATTATAGATAATTCGCATTTCAAAGGTAAGATAAGATATGTTATGTCTACAACATATTTTATCCCTATCTCCTTATTCTCAGTGCACAACAGCCTCTTTCCAACTCATCAATCTATCTTAATTACGGTCTGCTTACTCTTCTACGTTCTATTGGATTAAAAAGAAATATTTTTACAGACTCTTGGAAACTTATCTACTGATTTTGAAAGCGTATTTTTTTTGGGTCTAACGTACTGCCGACCTAATGAAAGTCTTCCATAAAATATATTTGGTTCTTCTAGTGAGTAGAAGCGAATTCATTTAACTAGCAGTCCAAAGAATTATTAGTTTGTAAACATTTTGCCATTTGTTTGTTTATTCTGTGGTAACTACTCGTAGCATTTTTAACTAATGATACATATGTAAAGCTTTGAAATTGTATGCACAAATAGATAAATAAGGAGTACATCGTAATTTGTTTTATCAAACACTGTTTGTTCCACTTTTTGTAACGACATAACCCTACCGGTTTCAAGGTTTTCACTTCATCTTCAGGGGAGCACAAACAAGACTCGTAGCTTTAGATGAATAATTGTCTTTTTTGTGCTATCAAAGTCTTAATTTGTGTAGCATTTCAGACGTTATAACATTTTTTTGTGATTATTGTAACTACAGTAAAGTTCTTTTATCCTTTTACGATCTGTCAAGGTTTTTTAAAACATTTACGTTTCAAAACCACAAAGTGACTTTTATGATTCCTTTGTGGTTAAAATACCATGCTGTAAAGCTATGACCGGGCTTAAACCCTGATTGTAAGGGATTGAATAACTTATATGGAGGAAAATTAAAGGGTTGAGTTGAATATAAACTAATCCCTCCGTTATAAAATAAAGCCTGCAATATTTATAACAAACGTATGTTGAAATTTTAGGATTTAAAGTAATAATCAATTCTTTCTAGCTACAAGGAAAGGGGGTGGTATTCCTCAGTGTCATATGATCACAACTTGACTTTTTGATGCTTTCGTATCTTAAATACCAAAAGCGGTAACCGTTTAATTTCTGTAACGTCTTGAAAACTAATTGACATTTAATGGCTTCTGTTCCTTTAATAAAACACAATGACATTTAAGACGTACTCTTGTTCTTAAGATCAGTGTTCTTCAACCAGTAGTCCGCGAGCCGGTGCCGGACCGCAATTTTTTTTTGGTGGTCCACCAAAAATTTCCCCCCAATCATCTATTAGCTACATTGTTGTGGGACGAGTGAAACGCTACACGCGACGATGTAGCGCTCAAAGTATAAGCGAAGTGCGTGGCCGTCGAATGCCAGGATTTCGTCAGCTAGACAAAAAAATTCAAACGGCAAAACCTTTTAACCTTCTTTAGTATATAGGCAAGGATAATATTCAGGTGAAAATTAGTGATAGTACCGAAAGTACGCCAAGTACTAATGCTTCAAGTTTGAAAGGTTTCTTGTAAAAAGAAAAAGGAAAATAAATATGTTGATACTTTGGATAAGGTTCGCTGACGATATTGCTATGGTTGCTGAAAGGGAAAAGGAACTACAAGAGGCCTTAACAACTATGGAAAGCATTCTTCAAAATAACTACAGTATGAAGATAAATAAAGACAAAACAAAGCTGGTGACTGTAGGCCGAGCGCAGCACCAGATGAGAATAGTGATGTCGGGTAAACCACTAAAGAACACCAAGGAGTTTGTCTACCTCGGGAGCAAAATAACATGGGACGGTCGGTCCAAGAGCGAGGTCGACAGCCGTATACATCAGGCTAGACTTGCATTTAATAAAAGGTCGAAAATAATAGAATCAAATAATATAGACCTTAAACTGAGAATACTCCTCATCAAGACCTATGTATGGAGTATCTTGATGTACGGCTGCGAGACATGGTGCCTATCCGAAAGAGATAGACGAAGACTAGAGGCTTTTGAGATGTGGTCCTATAGAAGACTATTAGGAATTTCCTGGAGAGACCGCATCACAAATGAAGAGGTTCTCCAACGAATCGAAGGAGGAAGGCACCTGCTCAGGATCCTGTCCGAAAGGCGTGCAAGATGGATCGGTCATATAATACGACAAGAGGGCCTCTTGCATGCCATAATGGAGGGCATGACCGAGGGGACAAACTCTAGGGGACGCCCACGCCGAGAGTACCTGGAGGACCTGTTGGTGGACGTGCGCTGCTCAACATACACAGACTTAAAAAGAGCCGCACAGGACAGGGGGGAATGGAGGAGAAGAGTTGAAATTGCTGCAAACCAGTCTTAGGACTGCAACCACGGAACTTTGGAAAGTTCACTACAAACCAAAAACAGAAAAACTAAACTTTGCCAGGCATTGCGATAAGGAGTATTTAAAGCTTGGTTTCATTGTAGCCCCTAGCAAAGAACTATCACCACGGCATTTGTGTGTTATACTCGTATGTTACAAAATTCTGTCAAATGAAGTTAAGAAACCATCCAAACTTGCTCGTTATTTATATTTGAAGCATAGAGATTTTACTGATAAGCTACAAGACTTTTTTCAAAGATTACGTGACCAGATAAAAAGTCAGGAAAGTCAAATGAAAATAATAATGACTAGTGACAAGTCGCTGCTTCGAGCGTTTTTTTAGTTGCTCTTCGAATATCTTAACTATTGATGGGGAGTTAGTAAAGGCTTGCTTGCATCTTAGATGTTGTACCAGAAATGTTGGGTCTTCAAGCACTAAAAAACTAAAGGCCATATTGCTTTCAAACACCACCATTCAGAGAAGAATCATTGATATAGTTACTGATATTGAAAAGCAAGTTGTAGGAGGGATTCAAGAATCTAGATGATTCACGATTCAACTCGATGAATCAACTGAAGTGAGTTACTATGCTATCCTACTTTGCTTCATGACGTATAGTGAAGATGAAGACTTAAGGGATGAACTTCATTGTTGCATTGCCTTACCAAGATGGACCACTAGTTCAGAGATATTAATGCTCTTGATGAGTATTTTCAAACGCAAGGCTTAGACTGTAGCAAATGCGTCGGAGTGTGTACCGACAGTGCTGCGAGCATGACTGGACTTCGATTAGCAGTAGTTGCGAAAATAAAGGATATCGCGCACCCATTCACTCATTGTATGATCCACTGGGAGCACCTAGCTGCAAAAAAGCTTTCTACTGTATACTGCGATGAATAACGCGGTGAAGATCATTAATAAAATTCGTATTTGAACTGTGAACTCCAGGCTGTTCATTACAGTTATTGAGAGTATGGACTTACACTACTAACATCTCCTTCATGCAGAAATAAGGTGGTTATCGAAAGGTAAAGTTCTTGCACGCTTTTTAGAACTGAGGGAATAAGTAAAACAGTTTTTGCGAGAACAAAAATCTGACCAAGTAGAACCTTTGTTGAATGAACAATAGATGGTTAAACTTGCGTATATGGTGGGCATGTTAAGCCTTCTTAACGAAATTTATATTTCTCTTGTACAAATGAGGTCTGGTACAAATATGTTTGCACAAAAAAAAATGGATGCGTTCAAAAAGAAGCTGGCTCTTTGAGATAGTCACGTAAAAGAGGAAGATGAAGAAATGTTTCAACTTTTGGCAGAATTTTTTATTGCTGCTGACGTCAACCAGAAAGTCGTATTCAAAATAATAAGTCAACATTTAAAGGCATTAATTAGCTGAAAACTTGGATATTCATTTCCCTGAAAATAAGAATCCTCGTAAAGGTAACCTCTGGATTAATAATTGAAATAGAAAGTGAACTAGAAGAAAACGGAAGAAAATTATTAGTTTAACTGAATGATATTACGAAAGAAGAAGTTGTATAGGATAGTATATATGTACGTAGAAAAGACGACAGATGTGTGTCAAAATTGTAAAGTTTAACGCTCTGTCTTGTTTGCCTACCCTGATAAGAAAATTGAGTGATGATATGTATGTACGTATGTATTAAATACCCCCAAAATGATGCGTATCTGAAGTTTTGTAAATATATGTTATACTTTTGACGAATAACCCTTTCGAAACCATTATGAGAACGCTCATTACACACTTGTCTACCTTCGTTTGTGGAGTATTAAGAAAGTTTCTATGTTATTTGTTGTTAAGGTATTAACACAAGAGGTTTCAAGACATTGCTATTTGTTTAGTCAAACAGTATCTATTCCACTTCACATAACTGTATAATCCTACCGGTTTCAAAGTTTTCACCTTGAAACTAGATTTATTTGATCATATTACGTTTTTCAAGGTATTTTTACCTTGTATACTACTTGTATAGACTATTTTCATAAATTAAAAAAAAAAAAATACGGGGCTGAACTATCTGAAGATAATTCTTTTTATTTATTGAATAATTTCTTCATGTTAAGCACTGCATTTTCTTTCAATCCACATTCTTTCCTAATGCCCACATTTCTTATTTTGTCTTACATTGTTTTCCACATGTTCTTCACAAAACTCTAATTTCTACTCCATTGATCTTGTTGTCATCATATTTTTGTCACGTCCAAATTTTTTTCGCATATTCTAATGTTGGGACATCATGACTATTTTTAAGAAATACGTTAAATGAACAGTAAAAAAAAGGATCCAATTCGTAAACATTTTTTTATTTATTTTAAATACCAAAATACCATCCAGTGTGGACGAAATTACAAAAAGGAAAAATTTAAAATGATTATTGCATGGTTAAATTCTATCTTAAAAATATTTTTCATATTTTAAATAAAACGGCAGATGTTATATCAAAACAGGTAAAATATGGGTTGAATATTTTTTTAGAGACTTACCAAACAAATGTATTGTGCTAATAAGAGAAGAGGGCAGTGATAGATAAAGTAGAGAAATACCGAGAAAAGTGTGATGGGATCGAGGGAAAGATATTTTGAAAGAAGGAAAATAAAAAAACCGAGAAATCGTAGGAGTTGCATGGATGTAGAAGAGACGATGGTTGGGTGTCGAGATAGGAAAGTCTGGCACTCTGCCTATCCTCTCTGCCTACCTCGACAGGGAAATAGCGCAATGGGGTGTATTGATATATATCTGTGTATGGAGCTGGAGGTGAATGATGTGTGTCGAGGTAGGACTATCTAGTGCTCTGTTCTCTCTGCCTGCCCCGACAGGGAAATAGTGTGATGGGATGTATTTATATATGTCTTTTTTAGTTTTGTAATACAATACAATTGTCTAGCCCATTTAGAAAAAGATTAGTTTCTATAGGTGTCCCATAAAATGTATACGCACTTTTACATCGCGCCGTTTACTTGAACTTGCAATATCACGCATTCGTGAGAAGCTAAGGGATGAGTACTTTTATTTCAAGCTAGAAGGTGCACCTCTTCAGTACCATCGTGATGTGAGGGCATATCTTCATAAAAAAAATTACAAACCCTCCGCGTTCCCCAGAACTCACAGAGGGCATTTTTATGAAAGCTCATCAAAAATAAAGTTTATGATCCAAAACCGGCAACAGTTAATAAATTGAAGTCAACCACTAAAGAGTATACGCCCAAATAACAAACTAAATGATTCGTGATGTTTGCGATTCCACTGTTCCACGTTATAAGCAGTGTATGGACAAACTCAGTTTGTCTTCCTTAATTTTGAGTTTTTACTTTAATAAATACAGAATTTATAAAAATAAAAAGTGTGTATACATTTGTGTTTAGGATACCCTGTATACATCCAGATCAGTATTTTTTTTCATATCCAGTGTTAATAATTAATCAGTTATTTTTGCTGTCTTTTTTGTGAAATAGTTCACGTTTAATAACCGAGAAATTGATTTTATTTTTGTTGTTTCTTTTGTACGTAAAAGCTTGTATATTTTACAAAAATGACACGATACTATTCATTCTACTTAAAATATATATCAAACAAAGGGATAAACTACTTTTGATGCGAACTTTTAAAAAACAAGTCCATAAAACAGAGAGGAAAATCTCATATAAAGCCACGGTGAAATATGTTTTAAAATACATCTTTTTCTGTATTTTTCTCCCCTATTTATGTTCACCCATTCTCTCTCCACTCTTCGCCACCTCCTCTTCACTCCTCTCTCCCCACTGATATCGATCGTCTATGCTATGAGATACCTGTTGCTAGGATGCCCCTTTCCCCCGCCCTGTCGACAAAAGTGAGGAGGTAAAATGGGCCACGGAGGGAGTTCCCCACCCCGCGAATAAAGAGCGATCAAGCTATTTGTGAAAGGATTAAGGACGGGATGGCGTTGAGCCTTTTCCCACCTTGGCACGCATGAGTCTGCCGCGCATATTGCGTGTAGGTGTGTTCTGAATCGATGCCTTTTTGGAGGGAAAAGCATAAACGAGGATATTGCGCGATTAGCTTGATTATCCTCAAACAACCTAATTCCTGCGAAAATATGCCACGTTTTCAAAGGTGTTAACAATACATATAAATGTTGTCTTTAAAATTTACGCGAATATTTTACATACTGATGCTTTTGACGAAAACACACTCCAAAAACATATCACTCTCATAACCAGTGAAGAATTAGCTACAAGTATCTACTGTGACAATTACAACGAGAACGCAGTAGCTAAACAATAACACGGTAACACCAACCACACAAGTAACAGTTGCTATATATATTTTTGAGGTTACCAGTCTCGCGGAAGAATTAATCCAATCAAGATGACGACCGATTGACGCGTTAAAATTAGTCGAGCATTAAAAATACTAATTAGAGATAAAAAGTCATATACGTTTCCAATCAATAGTTTTTAATATAATCTAAAAATGTGTCAAACCTTAACGCCCCCCTAAAAATTAGGTACACCTCAACGTCATCTAAAATTTTAAATTGTCTCCCAAGGGAGCGATATTGCCACTGTTGAATATCGCTAATTTAAATCCAAAACCTTTGCTGACGAAATGTGGTTTTTTGTGAAATTTACTAAATTTGTACTTGAATATATATATATATATATATATATATATATATATATATATATATATATATATATATATATATATATATATATATATATATATATATATATATATATATATATATATATATATATATATATATATATATATATATATATATATATATATATATATTTTTTTTTTTTAACAATTAGTGATTGATCGATAAGTCACAGCAGAATAAGGAGACCATGAAACATTATTTATTTAAAAATATAAAACTAAGTCTAACATAGTTTTTGCCGCTTTTTTGACCTAGCTCTTAATTTACTTGATCCCATCGGGGAGTTCTGGATTTGAATTCCAATGGTACCCGATCAATTCAAAGGGCCCAAGTCTGATTGAAGATAAAAATTGGGGTTGTATTATTATCTCTTGACGTGCAGTAGTTCAAAAACAAACTATAAGTTACTATTACATTCTAATAGTACACGATGCCTTGATGAATTCAGCATCAATTTTATCTTTTAGCTACCCTCTTCAACATACTATACACGCATTACAAATTAGAAAAAAATGTTAGATATAATATGTACGAGCTACCATATGTTGTCTCTCTAGGTGAGGTTGTATTGTCAATATATCGTCATTGTTCCTGGGCCTCGTAGTCAAGGATCCCTTCGCTATTCAAACGTTAATTTAGTTGGAAAGTGAAACTGTGCCATGAAATTTTTTCATCTTATTTTCCTTTTGCTCCTCTCTTAAATGAGTAATCCGTTACACACCAGTAAACTCACCAGCCACACCACTGTATTGGATCCGATAGCACATCCGAAGTGAGACGATCGGAGCACACCAGCATGTTTTTCTTCTTCTTTTTTTGAAAGAATATATATGATTGAAGTCAAAGGTATCCTTATATAGATCGTTTAGCCTAAAGAGTCATTTTGCAATAGTGTGAGTAACACTCTCTGTATTACACAACTTGGTTTTAGAATGCCACACGATTTGTATTGTTGTTAAAATACTCGGTGATTAGAAAAACACTACCATGTCGAAATTAGGAAAGGGGAAACCGCTTTCAGGTCAAACAAAGGAGATTGTTTTTGAATTTTGGTAATGATTAACAATAATTAGGGATCGGTCGTAAAGGTGCTGCAATCTATTAGTGCGATTTTCGTCTAATCTAATGTATAATTCAAAATTTGTCCATTGCTTAGAATGTACTTTGTTATAACTCAAAGTTTCCTAGAATTTAGTATCACACCATCCACTATTATTTTAAAACTTTTTTATTTGGCATTGTAATTATGATACATTAATATGTTAAATAATCTTACATTAAATTTTTTATGTGCAATCTAATTAAAGCTGATGAACATTTTTACTTTATAATACTTGTACTCATATTTATTTTTAATCTTGAAAAATTTCATAATTGTTATTTAATGTTTCCTAGAATCTGCCATGCCTAAATAATTAATATGTTAAATAAACTTACTTTCATTTTATTTTTATGATTATTACAATTTAAGCTGACAGCATTTTAAATTTACAAAACGTATGTGTTCATTTAAATGTTTGAATATAAAATATTATTTTTATATTTTTTTTCTTTTTCACATAATTAAAAAAATTAAGTGACAAGTTTTTGTAAACGCACTGTTACTCACACTATTGCGAAATGACTCTTTAGGCTGAACGATCTATACCCCTAAATACTAGAAGGAAAAAGGCCTGAGTTATTCGAGGGGAGTAGGGCAGCACGTGGGTTGAATTGGCTAACTTCCGCACGGAAGACCAGCGCGTTACTACGGGGCCATGCACTACCAACGAATTATAACTTATGAATCGAAGATTTTGATTGTAACTAAGGGCAACTCCATATAAGAATATTAATAGCAAATTTCTTTGTTATTCCATGAATTATATTTATCTTCTGTAATTGTGTATCTACCTCCTATCTCGAGGCTTTTTTCTGATTGAATTCCACCTTTCATATTGTTTTCCTTTGGGTAATCAATATATAATACTACACACATTTCTAATGAAACATGGCACCAGTGTTATTTCTCTCATTGCAGCATTGCTCTCGTTACAAACCGATAAATTTTACTGACTGAAGAGAACCTCAAGATGAAAAGCATTAAAACTTGCCACGGGGATTAAAAGAATTAAAATAATATCGAACTTTAAATATTTTTCCTACTCAACGCTTTAAACCCGATGACTCGATAAATGAGGCAATTGACGATATTGTCTCTCGGTCATACTGTTAAAAATATTATCGAATGTGTTTTAAGATACTTTGTTTTTATTATAGCTATACTCTCCCTTATTCAATATTCAAAATATTAGTCAACGGCCGTGGACTGAAGGTTAGCATTTATGCTAAGCAAGCGGGTGTCCTAGGTTGAATTCCTAGCGGGTTTAGCTACAGACTGATTTTAGATCTGATCTTTTCTTTTTCTGTAGCTTTAATGCTGCTTAAAACGAATTCTTATTATATATAGAGTAGGGCATGAATCTTACTACAAAAATAAATTTAAATAATAATGACATGATTTTTATGTAGTTGTTCAGACTGTAATGTGGCTATATGTGGCAGACTGTAATGTGGTTATGTTCATACTGTAATGTGCGTATAATTCCAGCCACATTACAGTCTGAACAACTACATAAAAATTATGTCATTATTATTTAAATTTATTTTTGAAGCAAGATTCAACTAAAGGTTGCAGCATATTCAAATTACTGACTGTCGTGGGAAGTTTAATATCTTGATAATTTAGGGTTTAACCCTTCCCTTACGGTGATAAAAATAATACGCGTGCTCCGGTGTTGGGTAGTGAGTACGCAATAAAAAATTAGCGATTTTAAATCGGAAAAATAAGAAAATTCATAGATAATTCCCTTAATTAATTATAATTGAAGTTAAAAATTATAAAAATTGAGATTTATTTGCTGAAAACATTAAAAAACCATCTGAAAACATTAAAAAACGCTCACGGAACGGGCGTACGTCTAACCTATTTGCAAGCCTAGAGGCTACTAGTGGCGCGGAACGTCAGTCGCATACCCCGGCGCTAACGCCTTTGCTTGCGACGTTGAGACAATTCAGCTCCTCGCAATCGCAAGAGTGAGATGCGAATATAGTGTCTCGCTTCCCGCATACTATTCACCTATCGTCAAGACGAGGCACTCGCAGCGTTTAAATGCGAATTTGTTTTCGATCTTTACAAAACACCTCGATGTAGTCGATAAATTCTGATTATTATTAATATTATTTTTTAAATCAATGCGTAAATATATTATGGAGGAATACCTAAAATCTTAACCTTGTATTTATTATATTTATAGAGATATTGATGGTTATTAGAAGCAACGTGTAGAAGATACCCAACACAGGGAAGGAAAGGTTAATAAGTCAAGATTGTTTGCTTACTGAAGTGCAATAGCTTGTATGAGATAAATTTATATACCCGTAGGCATATTTCGTTAACAGGATGATTAACAATTATAATCAATCAAGTGAGATTGCCTTGAAATATAATTCAAAATAGGGTTACTTCAGTTAGTAACTTGCTCCAGATATATTTGTTCTAATTCAACGTTGACAGGATAAATAATTAATTAACATTTGCCGAGTGTGCGAATTAATACGTTATAATTAAATTGATTGTGGTTGGAAAATAATGCTTTCAAAAGGCAAAAGCGCGCACAATTTGCGTGATGATCCACCATGACCCAATTATGAACCTTTTACATGGGTTTGTCAAATTAATTGAACCAACGCAGCGTGTGATCGGATAGGGTTAGACGTATCCCGCTTAGCTAAATTAAATGTAGGCGTAATGAGGATGGATGCGTCATTATCAATCGATATAATATTGCCAGTAGCAGGTTTCTTGTATTTATTAATTACATTCACTAAAATATCTCTACATGAGTGAGTTTGGTGTTTATCCATGGCTTTATCCTACTCAGTTTCTGCTGGGTATGCTCGGGTATAACTTCTTGAGCGTAAGAAGATATCTGCGTCTCCTGGTATACGTTGTCAAACTCGTTCGAGGAGTTGTGAGCTGTCCAGCATTACTACAAAGATTAGCGTTAAATGTTCCTAACAATTACACTAGACTGCGCCGGCAAGAACTACTATCAATAACATACGCAAGAACGGGTCTTCCAGCCACTATGCCTGTTGGAAGGGCCTTAACTCTTTTGAATGGGACTGCTTCGGATATTGACATACTCGTATTTCATATCCCATTACCAAAAGCAAAAATAAATTTTCTTCTAAGATTGAGCGCGTTAGAAAGCACTTATCAACGTACTTAAGTTACTTTGAATATATGTGTATGTTTGTGTGTATAAATGCATGCATATACATTACTTTTTATTTTATATAATTTTTTATTCTGTATAATTTTACATCATTTTTAATGTTAGCACATCTTGTATTTTTCAAAGTAATTGGGCTAAGCCTGTTTTAAAAAAATAAATAAAGAAATAAAAATAAATAACATGTTGATATCCACGGACAAAACGAAGAGCCTCACAATATCTAAGACCCCGGTGAGATGCAAACTAGCAGTGAATAACAAAATAATAGAGCAAGTGATGGAGTTTAGGTATCTTGGAGTGCGCATCAGTAGCAATGGAAATCTGTATGATGAAACCTTGAGATAGGTCAATAAGGTGGCTGAAATATCGGGATGCCGAAGAACACCGGTGTGGAATAATAAACACATGAGAATAGAACGTAAGGTCAGAGTGTACAAGACATGTGTGATACCGATAGCCACCTACGGAATAGATACCAGAGCAGACACATCTAGAACAAAATCTCTTCTGAGAACCTCGGAAATGAAAACACTGAGATGTATAACCGGAAACACACTAAGTGATAGAATGAGACACACCGAAATAAGGTGAAAGTGTAGTCCGGAAGACATCGTCAGGTGGGGAAGACAACGAAGGCGATACTGAAACGAACATGTAAACAGAATGCAAGACGACAGACTTCCACATGTCGCCCTTCGAGGGAACCCAGCCGGAAGAAGATTACCGGGAAGACCTCCGAAGAGATGGCGTGACAGCTGGCAATCCCCGTCACAAGAAAGGGAACAAGCGGAACAAACAGATCATGATCTATAGAAAAAGGAAGAAGAAGAATTTAATGACGACCTTCGTGGCCTAGTCGGTAAGACACCTGTCTTTCAATTCGGGGGTTTTTATAAAGAGTTTCTCTCCAGCTTCATAAACACCTTTCTGGTCGATTGTAAGGCACTATAACGGGGGAATAAACCCATAAGTTTGTATTGTGTACAATGAAAATGTAAATGAGTTGGGATGGAGCCAGGGATAAGAAAGAAGAAGAAGACTTGTAAGTAATACTCTTTGTAAGTAATACAACTTTGCGAGACTATTGTAACGTGTCATGTTTAAGGGATAATTGATAAAGGATGATATTACATTTTTGATAAAATAAACAAAACATTTATTTTTTATTTTATATTCACCACTGTGAACTCAAATCGTACAAACAAAGTAACACGTTGAGTGTAAGTATATTAAAGGGTGGTTGTAGCTATTAGTTTAGGAACGTTCCCATATCTGTAAGAAAAATATATTTGCTAAAAAATTGCAGAAAACTTAATAAGACAAGACGAACTACAAAGAAACCTTTGTAGATATTACAAATAGGGTTGTATGTCTGGTTAAGTCACGAGATCTGTTCCTCCCGCTAGTCTCGCAAGGGTGAAGGATGTTTTTTTTATTTGTTTTTTTATTCTAACGGTCAAAAGAACTTTTAATACAAAGGATTAAAATAATACAAGTTAAATTCAATATTGACATCTATGCTGTGTTATAAAATAAAAAAAAAATTGTATATGACGAATCTATCACAGTAACAAAGCAAATCTATATAAATCAATCAATTCGTCCAGACGAGAGAAAATTCTTCAAGTAACTCCTGTAAGTAGTCAAAACTACATGAAAGTCCATACAATGCCCATATTGATTGTCCAAACTATGGAACAAAACATTTCCTCTTATGTGCCTGCTAGGAACGTGTAACATGATAAATTGAGTTAGTTCCCAACTATTTTACTATAAGTTGACATTTAAAAAAATATTTGTGAAGCCAAACATTTTTTTTCAATCTGACCATGTCGATTGACGTATCACTTCCAACAATAGACCATTGCCCAACATAGTTTTTGGAATCTGCGACAGAATTTTTAAAGCTTGTTTTCAGCACGTAAATTTGTTTGAATTCTAGTTATATATTATATAAAACAAATTCCCTTCTTTAGAGTATAGAAACTTCTCGGAGAATTCTTAAACAATTAATATATGTTAGAAATAAATTGTTAAAAAATAAAATGTTTTCCCTCAGATATCAAAATCGTTCCCAAACAATAATAATGCTTACCTGCCAATTGCTTTTAAAGCTTATTTGTAAGCGAACGTTATGATTTTTCATATCTACTTAAAACCTCTTATTGATTTTCTACGGATGCTTCATGCACCACAAGCCAAGAAATAAAACCATTTCTCTAACTTGGCGGAACCACCCTTGGCTTTTGTTATGAAATGGAAACAAACATCTTCAACTGTGCCCCATTTATTTTATCCTGCTGAGGATTAAATAAATGGGGCACAGTTGCATGTAAACATTTCAGAAAAAGTGTAAGTGTAGGGGGTTGAAACATACAAAGTCATTCGTTTAAAATGAATATTATTAAAAAAAAATCTTCAAAATCATATTTTTTTGTATCAATTATGATACATATTTTTTTAACAATGCTTTTCAATAACCTTCGTAACATAATGTAAGAACCCTAAGAGTTTTGAGTTGAATTTTCGTTGGTGACCATTTCAGTATTTTCAAAAATCTTTTATAACGGGCCAGTACAAGTGGAAAACCGGTGCTAGCAAATAATTAATTTTGATAAGGTCCGTGTATGGCGTTGTGGCGTCGGACAGGCCATGGCACTGTATAAGTTCCGACCCGGATGAAGAAGGAGGCAAGAGGGAAAAAAAAGTTGATTCTATAATATATTTTTCACGAAAATATTTTTAACACATTTATATTTTATTTAACACTTCCATTGTATACTCGTATTGTGATAATAAAAATACAATTTATATATCACTTTTAAGGTAGCAGGCATTCGTTAAGGGCGCTCTAAATTTGAAATGGATTCTATTAATTAAACAGATTAAAACCATCCCAGAAATAATATAAATTGAGTTTAAGAATAGAGAGGGTGCAACTGCGGCTATTAGATTGGTTACTTCTCGTATTTTTCAAGGGTCTTTAAAATTGAGCGGTTTTTTAAATTCTTGGTTAAAACACAGATGGCGTCACAAACTTGCCTGAGTCTTGTGACATTTGAGAAGTGTAATTTATGACATTTATAAAAATGGAGTCGTATACAATACAAGAACGCGTTCAAATTGAGAATTATTTTATGTATTGTAATCTCCGGAAAAGGCGATGTTAATTGGCCACCAAGATCATGTGATCTGACACCGTGAGACTGTTTTCTCTGGGGTTACGTGAAAAGCCAGGTCTATAAGAATGACCCCCAATCAATTCTTGAGCTGAAGGACGAAATTATTCGCATTATTGGTGAGTTAGAACCGCAATTATGCAAAAATGTCATTGAAAATTTTGACAAAAGATTGGACACCTGTGGAGTTGCAACAGGTAAACATTTAGCGAATATTGTTTTTGTGTTTAAATGTCATACATTATACTTCAATGACCAATAAAAAGTTTTTTGAAATCAAAGCCAATTGTGTGTTTTATTTAAGATTAAAAAAATCGCTTAATTTGAAAGACTCTATATACTCGTATGTATAATAAAGTACATCCTGACAAGCGTATTCCCATGTGATTGAATTTACTGTTGTTAAATATAGTCGGCAAGGGTAAACCTGCGAGTATAGGTGGCGTCCGCATTCACCTCTGCAAGGGATGACATGATTTTTAAAGCCTGCCTAGTGACCCAATTGTCAACTTGGCAACATCAAAGGTGGGAAGAAAGACATTTAATTTTTTTCTTCCATCAGGGCGCGCCTCGGCTTCCCGTGGGTACACCCAATCTCTCTTGGGTCATGGGAACTTGAATGGCGAACCCTTAAGCTTCTCTTTTGTCCTTCCACCCTGGTGTATTTTTTTCGGCCATCTGGATCAATCCGCAGATCACATCCTGTGGTACTGCAACGGTAATCGAGTCAATAACTTCCGAAGAGAACTCCACTCTGTCTTACATCGGTTCATCTTGAGACCGATGGGCCACTCATATCTAGTGGCGTCAAATAATAGTTTTGCTGCGTTTGAAATTTTCTGTGAAAGTACTGGCAACTTGTTGGGCTGTTTGAACTCCAGGCCTTAAATATATTTAATGCGTTGCGAGTTATTTTTCTTGTCCTGTGATGTCGGACCTTAAGTCTATCGTCACTACACATATTTTCACACTCAGGTGTGTGGCCATCGTAGGATTCCATTCGGGAAGTTCCTTCTTTGTCACATAAAAAAATAAAGAAGATTCGATCTTCTTGTTTAGATCATGCAGGATAAAGACTTATTTTGTCCCCCATAACAGCATGGGTAGTGGTGGGATTGAATGGAACTGTTAAGTGATGTAGACTGTCTTCTATATCAGCTTCTCTCGGTTCAAGATTAAATTTACATTGTATTCCACATATCCCCATTCGAGTCCACCTTCTTCCTGTCACCAGTACAATACCGTCTGTTTTCTCGACTCGTGTTATTATTCTTCTGATTGATCCTTCCATCCAAAATCTCAATGCTGCAGCTTCATCCATCATCATCTCATCTCACCACACGGTCTGTCCATTGTCACTTCAGTTTAGTCGATTTCGGTGACTATGGTCTGCCCTCTTATTCTTTCAGTAAAACTTCAATATTTTTAAATATTGACACAATAAATTGAGCGAAAATATTTTCATCAGCTTTAAATAAATAAATAAACAAATGTATCTAATACACTCTTTTTTGTCCATTGTTTGAAATATAAAGCCCTTTTGACGTAATATTTATTTATTTTACGTGACAAGGAAATATATGAACATAATATTGCAGGAGTTTATGATGTAGATATACATTTTGATAATTATAAAAAAAAACGTATTCCCCTTCCCCCATCATGCTTAATTACTATGCTCAAATATCGAAGACACGCTGGCTGACTAAATAGGAATTCCTGTTTTGCATCAACTACCTTATCACATGTATTAATTAAATGTTCTCGTTACTGAAAATAATACACGCCCCTCGATTCACGCGGTAGATACGGTCCGCGAAAAACTGAGCAAACAAAAATCGCATAAAGGAAGACATGGAGTCTTCACGAAATGTGGGGATACGTTCCAAAAAAAACGCCAAAAAATCTAAAATATAAAATATAATTTCACTTTTACATTTTTTAAATTTAAATGCACTCACGCACAACATATTTTTTTACTAATATAGTAAAAGTAGCGAAGGAACAAAAAATATACATAAAATGTTCATATACTCGTACATCAACATATAATAAAAGAAACGAGATTATTTTATTCAGAACTTTCGCTGCTGTCTTCTAAACCTACCGTTTTCTTCTTCTTCTTCAAAATTGTTTGTTCAAAGTTGCTATCATCAGTAGAAATATCTAAAATCTCTGATACTTTTGGAGAAAAACACTTCGGTTACTGTTAGAAAATCTATAACTAACGTTTGTTTTTTTTATTTTTTGTCATTTCTTTATGAATTTCTTCATAAAGTATATAAATATTTGTTATCTCACGTTGAATGTTTAAAGCTCTTTCAACATTGGAATCAATATTTATTACCATATATTCCAATTTTCTGACTGATTGAATAGATTCGTTCATATTTATGGCAGTAAATAAATTTGGTAATAATAACAATAATTATTGTTTTGTTGATTCACTTTGACGTAGGCACCTTGGACTAGAGATTACCTTACACATAATATTAATAAGGACTATCTTGTTCAATGCTCTATTTAAATTTCAGAAAAAAACTCCCTTAAAAAAACCCTTTTGAAAAACCGCGTTAGATTAAAACTTTTTATTTTATATAATTTTTTATTCTGTATAATTTTACATCATTTTTAATGTTAATACATCTTGTATTTTTTTAAAGTAATTGGGCTAAGCCTGTTTTGAAAAAATAAATAAAGAAATAAAAATAAACGAATAACATGTTGATATCCACGGACAAAACGAAGAGCCTCACAATATCTAAGACCCCGGTGAGATGCAAACTAGCAGTGAATAACAAAATAATAGAGCGAGTGATGGAGTTTAGGTATCTTGGAGTGCGCATCAGTAGCAATGGAAATCTGTATGATGAAACCTTGAGACAGGTCAATAAGGTGGCTGCAATATCGGGATGCCTAAGAACACCGGTGTGGAATAATAAACACATGAGAATAGAAAGTAAGGTAAGTCAGGTAAAACAGCGTAAGTCGAGGAACGGGTGTTTGAAAAAATAATTTAGATATAGGTGAGATTAACACTTTTCAAGGAACAAAACTGAAAAAAAAAACAACACTTGCAAGCTACAGCTAACAATTACCACACTCAAAGTGGTATGATAAACAAATACTTAAAGTGTTGCATTTTAATGCAACAACCTATAAATAAAAAACAGAAAGCTCCTGCCGTTTATTTGTTAATGAGTAATAATATTTTCGTATATTCAGCGATGTCTCGAGAAAGGAGCCGCCATTCCGTCAGTGTGTATTTAATATTTAAAATAATAAATTACTTCTACTCATCTGGCAGTGCGTTATTCATCCTAGGTGCTTAAAAAATATGACGCATTCGGCAAAAATGATACTAAATTTAGCAAGTTGCTTTTCTGAAACCCGCCCCCCCCCAAATGTTCCCAAATAACAAATCCTAGTCTTACTTCGAAAACAAAATCAGATTTATCTTAAAAATGTATTTTCTTTTTTTAATTTGGCTTGCCTCCCTATAACATTTGAAGCTGTTTTGATGTATGTTTTTCTTAGACGCATACAATTCCTTCTATTTGTGTCAGAAGTTGCGCTCTGCTTGGACCAGAATTAGGGCATTGCACCAATAAACATTGGAAAACTTATGAAAATGTATCATCGCCAAAATTCGTATCATTTCTCACAGTTTTGGACGTTTCAGAAAGCAAATAACAAAAACTTGGGTGCACTACTCTGGCGCGTTCAGAAATGAGGTTACTTTGATTTCGGGTCATCGTAATACAAAAGAGAAAATTTGTGCCACGCGTATATTCTATATTTTAGTTTGTAAAATCAATTACTTGTTCCACATTTTTTTGTTTCAGGCAGAAGAGAAAAAAAACCGTTTGATATGTTTTGAACTTTACTATTTTTTTCATCTCGGATACCTGTCTGTCTTTAAACTCGAAAAAAACTTTTCTGTGTTTTGCCGTATTGACTATATCATTATTATTTTTTTTTTTCTCAATAATTTTTATGTAAATGTTGTTTTAAATGCACCACATACATGCTCATCAGACCGTTTCCCTGCAGAGGTACGTAGAGAAGACAGAATTTCCTATCTCGATACACATATTTCGCCTCTTCCACATCTAGACTAATTTTCATAGAGCTCCTACGATTTCTCTAACTTCTTAATTTCCCTTATTTCAAAATGTCATTATCTTGATGCAACTATACTTTCTCGGTCATCAACGCTTTCCACTCACATTTGACACTATATATTTGTTTTGTGATTTTTTTCATGGAGCAATAAAAGGAACATAAAAATACGAAATAACTTTCCGGACAACCCAATAAACTCTCAACCGTTGCCATCATCATTGTCGGGCATTGTAGATGTAGATCTCCTCGCCACGCCAACCTCAATCTTAAATTGTTCTTCCTCGTCGATAATGTGATCTTCTGTGAGTCAACAACCCAATCATATTGTAGATGCGCACTCCCTCCCGCAAATGTTACAGACATGTGGACCAAGCTGAACCGTCTAGCTATGCTGACGCATGTTCACAACGTGCTCATTCTGTTGGAAAGCGAAACTGTGCCATAGAGTAGGTTTTAAGTGAGTGAACCGTTGCACACCAGCAAACTTACCAGTCATACTACTGTACTGGATCCGATGGCACACCCAGGTAAGATGATCGGAGCAAAACACTTAATACTGCTCGTAGAACACAAGTTTTGAATTACGATAATTTCTTCAAACTTAATGCAATTTTCTATACATTTTCCACCTTGTTTTGATTGTATCCCCTTGTGAAAAGAGTAAGCAATATCTTCGCTTAGGGTGCACATTTTACCAACATAAACAATTAAAATTATAGACAGAAAATATTTACCAAAATCGACCCCCGTCAAAAATGAGAGATACGAACGATTCGATTAATACTGTTTGGACGTGGGTGTCTGATATTCGCTATTCCACACGCAAATATTTTATATCATTTTGTGAAGGTAATTTTCTTCGTTTTCTGACTGCCTGAAACCTGCTTTCTACAATATTTATGTGAATTTCACTCTTAAATTTTAATGAAGGAAAAAACAACACATTTTCATTCTTGACTGTGATGAAATACAGTGAAACCTCTATCTATCGTTTTCGAATTTTTTTTTTATCGAATTAAACAATAAATATGAGGATATACAAAAAAAAGTAGAAATAAACCTAAATGTTTAATAAACCAAAATCAAACAGTCTTCCATCGTAATTATTTTTTTTACTTTTCTTATTTTATAAGTAAGCAGTACTTTTTTGTGTTATAAATGCTATTCTTTGTGGTTTCATTATTGCACAATGTTCATAAAAACTATAAAACAGTTTTAAATTTTTCGTCCACCACATAAGCTTCCAAAAACAAAGTCACAGGGGATAGATCTTCTACTCTTTTTCATCTTTGTGGCCTCCTAAATCCTCTTCAGGGTGAGGAGTGGTATGACAGCGGTGACTTATAGTAAAAAATATTCAAGTGAAACACGCGTATATCGAATCTGCTCATTGTTCAAACACGTATATCTAATCTGCTCATTGTTCTGCTCATTGTTCAAACACGCGTACATTGAATGTTCTGCTGTTGTTTGCGTTTAAACTTAGCATTAATATTTTGAAAAAAAAAAAAACGACAGATCTAATAAAATAGAACACGAAGTTGCGATATTCTTAAAAAATATTGCGGTTAATTGAACCATTGAGAAATTACTAAAACGATCTGTTTGTAAGCATTTTATATAGGATTAATTATAGATTGGATAAAATAAGCTAATCATATTATGTATATGAGAAAACAATTACTCGAAGAACGGTTGATTGAGGTTTTGCTGTAGTATTATTTTAGAAAAAAATTAATCCATTCCTAAAAATATTTAATATCATACACTCGTACATTGCGTATAATATTTTAGACAAGGAAAAAGAAAAATACAAACGTTTGCTTATTTATTTATGGTTTTGTGTACATGATTTCATACGGTTCATTTAGCGAGCTCACTTTAATTTATTCCAACCTAGAGGAACATCTAAACCATAACTAGAAGAAACGGGTTTGTACTAAAATAAAGAATGTTTAAAAGGTAATTTTATTTTAATTATGTTTTATATAGTGATGTATTGATCAATAAGTCCCGGGACTTACTACTAAAACAACACTTGTTTGCCAAAATTCTTCTTTATTCATCAACATAGTCTCCTTCAAGAGCTATACATTCATTCCAACGCTTTCCTAACTTTTCTATGCCAGCCGTGTAGAACGATTTATCTTTTGTTTCAAAATAGGCGTTAGTTTCGGCAATTACTTCTTCATTGGGGCCAAATCTCTTTCCCTTGAGCATCTTTTTGAGGTCTGCGAACAGCCAATAGTCGCTGGGGGCCAAATCTGGAGAATACGGTGGGTGCGGAAGCAATTCGAAATTCAACTCATGCAATTTGGCCATCGTTACCATTGACTTGTGACACAGTGCATTGTCCTGATGAAAGAGAACTTTTTTCTTCTTCATACGTATCATATACAACCATTAAGTAAGATATACTCGTAGCTCATTATCGAGACAAGTAACTCCCATTACTAAAAAAGCTTCATACGCTCGCTTTCTATAAAAATATGTTCTAAAATGTTGAAGACCTAAATATCCGAGGCTGTATTCAAACGATACAGCCGGTGAAATAAAAAAAAATCATTTGGAAAGTTTATTTCATTTATTCCCAATCTAAATATGTTGTTTATAGTTAAGGCATTAACGTTATGGAGGTTTAAAGACATTGTAATTTATTTTTATCAAACACTGTTTATTCCACTTTTTTGTGACGGTATAACCCTACCGGTTTCAAGGCTTTCACCTCATCTTCAGGGGAGCGCAAACAAGACTTAATGCTGTTCGAACTGGTACCGATATACACGCTTCAATGGTTGGGGGCTGAGGGGTGAGGGAGGCACGGGACAATTTTGGCCAAGAGCGGAGAGATTTTTGAGAAATAACTGTTCAACAGATGTTCGGATCGGTGTACTGACTTAGAAATTTCTAGGGTCTCTAATTTGTCCAATTTATTTCCGTTACTACTGATATGTAAGAATTTGGCATCATCGATAGAAAAAGTATGGTTTTTACGGTGACAATAATTAGCCAAGACTGTCTTGTTTACGCTCCCCTGAAGATGAGGTGAAAGCCTTGAAACCTGTAGGGTTATACAGTCACAAGAAATTGGAATAAAGAGTGTTTGATAAAAATAAAATACTCATCTAAATAGATCAACATTTCTGTATCTCAAATAGTTGCCAAGAACATAAAATCTTATATTTTTCAACATATTTGAAATAAATTTTCTCCTGCCGGCGATCCAAAGGTATATAAAAATACCTTCAGATAACCCCTCACGCTTAGAAGGTAGTCCTTACATAACTTGAAGAAATATTTTAGGAAAGAACCATACGTAGAAACGGCACTCACGCTAGTCAAGATATCTCAAAAATTTCTTTAAGACTTTTTCCATCATTTCATAGTCACGAATCGTGGATTTCACATTATTTCTCTGTATTCTTATTTAGTTCATGTTAGATATACGCTGTGTAGAGATATCTGAAAACTTCTCCTGAAAATTATTTACAGATTCGTATTACAAATTCCAGTACTCGAAACAAAAGCTCAGAAGTAAGAGCAGCTTCCAGAATGAAAGAAGGTTGTAGTTGATTCCTCATTTAAAAAAATTGTTATGTATTCAACGTTTTGTCAAGTCAAAGCATTTGACACACATATTCTGTATTAAAATTTTCTAAAAAATGTGATATATCGTACTATATGTTAATACTGTAAAAAAGAGTATTACATTAAATTTTTACATATTAAAATTATGTCTTATAACATTTTAAATAAAAAAAGATTCATACATTACCGTTTTTTTTATGAAATACCATTTTAGGAACGTTCAATAAATGTATTGAATGATGCTAATGTTGATAACAACTGTAATACGACTCCCACTCTTAGTAGTTTACTTTAAAAAGTGACATAAATAATTTAGCAACTGTGAATGAATTGAATAATTAAATGTGTTTCTCTATAGATTCTATTTTCTTACTCTTTTCCGTCTTTCTTTTTACCCCACGCATTAATAGCTTACTCTAAATATTTAATTTTACTTTTTTTATTTTTTTATTTTTAATGCTTTCAGTATTTCAGTGAAAATTTTTCCAAGAACATCTATTAACCTCAGAACGTAGTTGAAAAGGCGTCTGTCTATCTTATGACCCGGGTATAAGGGATTAAATTATCGTCACATTAAAAAAAACAGTGTTTCAGTTTGATTTTAACTTAAACCGTTCAGATAGCTGACTCTCCTTAAGGGCGCTCTAACTCAGGATTTGAACCCAATATTATTAACAGATTTAAAATAATGATATATAAATTGAGTGTAACGATAAAAAGACGATGATTGCAGCCCTTATTTTAGATTTTTTCCGAATCTGCATATATTAAGAAAAACATATTTAGTACGAACACCGCAGAAAACTTAACAAGGGAAGACAAACTTCAAAGAAACCTTTATATATCATCTGATAGTAAAACATTCGGCTTTAAGTGTGGTGTTGTGACTACTTGAATTATGTTTGAAGATATTGGTTAATTGTTAAGTATTTACAAAATCATTGTCTTTATTTTTTTAACATCATCACTGTCCGTCCATGTCCGCTTGGGATATCTAGAAAAAACTGTTTACAACTTCCTTTTATCCTACCGTACTTCTTTCACTTCAAATACATTGATGCCTCTTCTAGCACAAACTCTTATTTTTTATTCAACTATTCACTAGACGTCTTTTACATTTTTATTAATTTGACCGTGACAAGATTTCATAGATCTTCTCAAATCTTTTGTATCTTGTATTCTAGTGGTAATTATACCAGTTAATATTTCATAATTTATTATTTCAGTGTAGCTGGGTTACCTTTTTTTTACCTTAAGTTTTACATTTTTTTAAACCGCATTGTTTTCCAGTATCCGCACATTCCGTTTTTTTTCAAAAGTAACGCAATGGACGCTGAAAAAAATTATAAATCTGAATCCTGAAAAAAAACATAAATCTGATTCCTGAAAAAAAAAAACAAACACATTTACAAAGATGTTCTGTAGAGGGCAAAAATATGACACACTTTTTTTTTATTTAACATATTTTAATTCTGTTATTTTATCGAGTGACACAGCTATGTTGAATTATGTGGATATATCAACCGACACCTTAATTTATGATATAATAAAACTGCGCATAACGACTCGACTCCCGAAAATTTATCTGTACGGCATAATTATTGTTTATTCCCTCGATATTTTGAAATTTAATTTTGGGAATGGTCAACAGGATTAAACGACATCCTTGGCCCAGTTTTTAAGACGATCAAGGACTTGATACTAGATTTTGCCTCTTGACATTTCCAGTTAATTGTCTTTTCTACTTATGTATGTTGTTCTTTACTGTGCGTGCTATTATACTTTAGAATTAGTTACCGGCTTTTATAAAAGTTGCACCCTAATTTAACTACTTCAAAAAACGTTCTGTAAATCATATTTCTCTATGATGACATAACGTGTTTTTCCATTTCTCAATTTTATATTTCATTCCATATCTCCCCCTTTCCAAGTCATCGGTAATATTAAAAAAATCATGCTTTGAATATTCTCCTTTGATTTTTTCATTTCCTTATTTTAATTTGTGATTTATGTTCATATTATTTTGTTCGTACGTGTAAAAAAAAAAAAACTTTGTAACATCTCAACCAGCAATAAGCATATGAGTTATTTATATTTGGTTTGTTGGAGATTATCGAGTGGCAATAAACCTGCTGATGTTTACTTTGTGTCATGAATCACTTCATAAATAAATAGTAAATTAAATAAGCTCTTGGATTGTTCCCAGAAATTTTCTCGTAGTAATAAGTCTGCCAGATTATAATATATTAGTCACAATAGAAGTGGGTTGTACAGTGAATGTACACTATTACTTCTAATTATCACCTTTACTAAAGTGATCAGCGAATATGGAAATAATGTTATTTTGAATTTTATTTATACTTGCGATTGTATTGATATCTTAAATCTTTATAAACCGGTGATTCAAATCAAACGATTAAATCATAAAATAAATATACCCCAAATACATGTGCAACGAAATATGGCCTAGTAAACGTTTACAAACATTTCTTCAAGCGTTAGATTTTATGCTCATATGTAGGTAAAATAAAAAAAAAGTATTTTGAGAAAAAAATCTATTGTGGAACAAAATTAATTTACTGAAGTAATTTTGAAGTTCAAGGCTGCTTGCGTCATGTAAAAAAATGAACAATGAACATTTTGCAGCTTTTAACTAATGTGGCTTTGTAAAACAATAAACAAATATTGGATTTTCCAATATAAAAAATTCAATGGCCGTAATGTAATTAACTAAATTATTTATCCAATAATATTGATGCTATAATATAAAAAAATACATTCAAAATATGTTTGATTATTTTAAAAATACTTGTTGATTAATTTAACTATCTGTAAATACACCCCTCGTTAAGAAACTATGAAGAGGTTGACAAATGTATCATGCGAGTATATCGATAAATAGTGGTTATGTTGCTGAGGTATAAAGACAAATTGGTGTGTAATATTGAAACTTATGAAGATATGGAAAATTTATCGTTACTTCTTTAAAGTAATTATATTTATTTTTTCTTCATAACTAGAGTGGATGTATGGACGTTGAAGGAAAATAAATGGTATCTATGCTGGTGTTTTCTGGGACGTGGTGTTAGGGGTGAAATGTTTCGCATCCTATGGTCTGCAAGATGTACTAATATTAATAAAAGAAAGGCGGTTAACGACATGCAGAAAGAGGATACTGTCATACTAATAGGAAGGGACTACAATGGTGATTTAGATGAAGGTTTTCAGCGAGGTGGATACAGGTCAAAGGGTTAATATATCGCTATGTTTTAGTCACAAAAACAAAAATTTTGAACCGATTTTTTTTACCTTCTATCTACTCGTATAAATAATATTTTGGTAAATCTTTCATCATTCATTCTTTATACGTTGTTAAACCAACTCAATGCTTGTTTATTTTCTTAAGTACTGCATTTCCTTGTAATTCGTTTATTTTATGTCCACGTTCATTAATCTGTCATACACCTTTACCCACATCAGTTGATGATAATGTATTATACATATATACTATTTCTCCAATGCGAAAGGTGACATACTGGAAATTAAATACATAACATTGTTAATTTTTAATTTGCTGTCTTCAAAATTTGAACATTAAGAAAGTAATTAATATTCAAACTTAATGTGTATTATATTTTTTGTAGTGTTTATATATTATTATTGTTAAATACATTTTTCTTATTATAGTAACACTAGTTTGATTTCAATGGCGATGGGAGCGATCGCCCCTCTCTCCACAGGATTTATAAATTTCATGCATCATTTCTGAAAGGAAACGGCTCGTTTTTTTAACTGAAACTATTAGTTTTGGAGGGAAACGTCAAAAAATTTCTCGCTGCGTGGATTAATTTCTTGAACAAAATTATCAATTCATATTGCGCGTGGCGCTATGTAAGTAATTTGAATTATATTGAATAAATATAATAGTAATTAAAGAAACATTCAATTTCTTAAAGAAAGATTTAAATCAAATATAAAATAAAATCCCCCCCCATCCATGACAAAATCCTGGATCCGTCAGTGGCACGCAGAGTGGCTAATGCTTAAAAAAAAACATGAAAAAGTGACACTTCAGTGCATATAACATAGGTTTCCGACCGCTGGTCTAAAGTATTGTTCATGCTAGAAATCAGAAGAATATCATTAAAAGGTTGATTTGTTTTCAAAATATTGTTAGAAGCCTTTTATATTTCTATTTTCAGAAGAGGTATCGATCACAAAAACTTGGGACCGAGACTCAAAACAAATTCAGCTTATAATAAAATGTTGAATCGAGATACAAATTGTTAAAAAACAGAAGATAATCTAAAAAGATCAAAGTTGATCGAATCAGCGTGATATTCAAGATTGTTTAAACCCAGGTGTTATACTTAACTTATCAATGTTACGTTCTTGGGACTTGCACAAAGTTCAAAGTTGGATAATGTTTTGAAGCGCCTTATTCCGATCCCATCGATCACTTTGATAATAATTGTGCTGGGAAACCCAAAACAAGATTAAAGTTTTCCTTTGCCTCGGTTTTGTTTTCTGAAACAACCCACGCATAATTGGATCCCTTGCAGCGGCAATTTAAAGGTACGAAGACTATACTATTTTGAGAAAATTAAACCAATAAATCGATTGATCTTTAAAAAGGTTTCGTGTTAACAATATTGGAAAGCCTTGAAATGAAATAAAAAAAATTGGAGGCAACAAATGCCGCAAGATACTGAAGAATATATATTAAAATAAAATCTTCTGTTGTTGTCGAAACTGTTGAATCATATACCAACTTATATAAGACTCGCACGAAGAGAATCCGAAAGAAGATGATGGTTGACGTGATTATATGAAAAAATATACTTTTTCTAAAAGGTTTCTTAAGGTTTTTGTGTCGTATTTTACTGCCTGTACTGTAAGACTCTGAAATAATTTATCAGTTAATATAAAACTGGCATTGTCGTTGACATGCTACAAAAATTTATTTAAATACTACATCTCTTTTCAGTTACATAGCGTTTTTTTCATTTTCCCTACACTTTTCCTGCACATCGATCAATTTGTAAAATGTATATTTGTTTTTTTTATAATAGCAGTTTTTTTTTCTTTCATCATTTTGGTACAGCTTATTTTTTTCTACATCATTAATTGAGTGCTTTGATTTAGTTTCAATGTTGTTTTTAAAATGAGACCTTAAAATATATTTTTTTTAATTGTAGAAAAAAATGTCGTAAAGCAATATCTCCAAGATTTTATTACAAAGTTTTAATAAAACATGTATATGATAAAAATGTTTATTACAAAGTTAATAGTTGTTCTTATAATTTAAATATAAAATTAACGCTTGTTATGTCTGACAAAAAAATCGTATAATTGATGTCATTAAAATGTTTTTTTTTCTTTCTATAAAACATAAGTTTATATGAGCGATCTCATTGCGCTCATTGCATATTCTAAGATAACGAAATTTATACATGAACATTCACATACAATTTCTTAAAATATATTAATATAAAATACGAATTTAAAATTAAGTTAGTTCATAGTTATAATATATAAATAAAATGTGTGTGTCTAAGATATAAATGTGTGTATAAGTAAATCCTGTGGCAAATCTTTGCTTTATAGGTTACTTTATTAAATAAAATTTAAAAAAAAAACGTCGAATGCCAAACAGTGAAAACGATTTTTAAGAAGACCGTGTTGAAACCGCTCGTTAAATTGGACGACTCTCAGTAATAAATATATTGGCATATTTTATTCGAATGCACTAAAGATGGGTATATTTACATAAAATCCAATCTGACATATATTCACAGCATCACGCTATTTCTCTATTGGGGGAAAGGCAGAGATGGCAGAGCGCCGAATTCTCCAAACATGACATACTTCTTTGGCCTCCTCCACGTACATATACCTTCTCATACAGTTCCTCGTGTTTGTCTTACTCCTGATCTTTACATCTTTTAAATTTTAATTATCTTGCTCTAATCATATTTCCTTCCTTCTATTTCTCCACCAAAAATCCCACTTTTGCGTGTATTGTAAATTTGTTGTCATTTTTTCTTCACCCATCTGTTCAACATGTCCAAATTACCTCGACATGTTACTTTTTACCCTACTTGGCACATCAGTATTAGCTCATATCCACCCTTAATAATTCATTCATCTTTAATCAGACATAAACATTCATTGACAAAATGTTAAATTATATTAATACTCGTATGAGTTTTATTAGAACATTAGATGAAACAGGTCCTTTAAATTTTGATAAGAACATTTCCAAACTTTTCAAATGAATGGTAAAAATTACCCACCAAATACCAAAGCTCTCAACAAACTAACATTTTTTTGATAAATTTCAGTTCCCATACGACAACAAACAAAAAACAATTTAAATCTGAATTAAAGATCAAACAAAAGAACACAATTTTTCTGTCAAAATGATAATCAACTTTTCTCGTATTTCTGACATAACGCATAGAAAACCAATAGTTGAATTTTGGCGCGTGACTTGGGATATTCAAATTTATTGAACTCTTTCCTTTACGACAAGAATAAAAATTATGGGAATGGGGGTAAATTAGGATGTTTTATGTTTTTCTTGCAGGGGCAGGATCGTGATTCTACTGCGAAGCAGCTGACTGCCGCTTAGTGGATACCCCTTAGAAATATGACCGTAATAAGAATATTGAATTCGTTAAGTTCTTCAGGGATGAAATGTGCCATTTTCAGATTTTATAATTCTAGTGTTATTTTAATGTTAATTAAAATTAACAACTAAAGCTGGATATATCACTATCACATATCGAAAGAATTACAAAGGTTTCTTTGTAGTTCATCTTCTCTTGGAAAGTTTTCTGTGGTTTTCTTACCAAGTATATATTTTTTTCAAACATACATAAATGCGACGAAGTACTTAGTCTAATGGTGGCAGCTCCCACAGTCTTTTCCTTATACTCAACTTATATATAATTATTTTGTTATATTTTTAATATCTTATTTAGAGTGGGGTTGAGTTCCAAGTTACAGCTCCCTTGAGAAGAATCAGCTCTTTAAACGACGTGGTATAAATTGTCATTATTATTATTATTATTATTTATATGATCCCCATGCCCTAATTGGTAAAACACCTGTATTCTAGTCTGGGAGTTACGGGATTGATTCCCGCTGATATTATTTTTTTTATTAAAAAGGGTTCCAGTTTGGTTTTCACTCAGGGCCTTTACAAAAAAAAAAACCAAGTGTTTCTGGAATAGATTGTTGCTTGAGAATTAAACTACCTGATATAAATATACAATGAAAATATATTATAATATAATCTAAACATCTTGTAAAACATGCACTCCTATCCTTTTCATTTCAGACATTTCTCTTTGAGAACCTCCTTCTTGATTTCCTCTGTGTACTTTTAACTCAATCTCAGCTCATTTTAGACAAATATAACATCTGTTTTGTAAGACTAGACTATATACCGTTAATATACCCGGTGGATTCTACTCTATACAATGAAAGTGAATACAAAATTTATTTGCTTTAAGTTTATACCCAGATGCAATAGATCTCTAACTTGTCATAATTTATTTGCAAAAAGTTTATACCCAATTGCAATAGATCTCTAACTTGTCATAATTTATTTGCTGTAAGTTTATACCCAGATGCAATAGATCTCTAACTTGTCATAATTTATTTGCACAAAGTTTATACCCAATTGCAATAGATCTCTAACTTGTCATAATTTATTTGCTATAAGTTTATACCCAGCTGCAATAGATCTCTAACTTGTCATAATTTATTTGCTATAAGTTTATACCCAGATGCAATATACCTCTAACTTGTCATAATTTAATTGTTATCATCTCAATATCTACAAATTAATCAACCATAAAATTACCACTTATGAAAGTAGAACTTTTAATCAATTCCAATTCAGGGGTTTTGAATTCAAGTTTGTCATAAGATGTTTAAGAATCTTGATTTAACACTTCTATGTAAACCCATCTTATGTAATTTAATCCAATATACCAGACTTTGTTTCATAATCATTATAAGCATACATGTTCTTCCAGTCAACCTTTCTGGTTGACTGGAAGAATTTGTCGCATAGCAAAAAGTCAGCTAGATTACTCAGTATATAACGAAAGTATACCATATTATTATCTCGATTTTAACTTTAAGCTCAGTTTTTTTATTATAATTTAAAAAAGGAAAGGAATGCGTTAAAGTCTATACTATTGAACATAATAATAAAAAAACAACCCTACTTGCACACAGGATGACTTCATTAAGTACATTTTTTCAAATCGATATTTTTCATTAATCTATAGATACAGAATTGGGCATTTATAATATCACAGAAAACCATGAGCTTTTACATCGCTTCCTTGCTGTAAACAAGTATTATATTTTATAATTTAAGCACGTATCAAAGTATCGTTGTGACTGAACAATTCAAGTAAATTTTTTTAAGCTTGTTTTTTTCTAAATGCCTGTCATCTATCTTTAGGAATAGGAAGTGAGCCTTCATAAAACAATGAAATGATCCTGAAAATATTCATAGATTTTGGGTTGTAAATTCCAGTATTTGTGGCGTTTCCTTACACGACTGGCTCTTTAAAGTTTCATTAATTTAAAAAATGTAATATTTTAAAATGTGTCATCAAAAGTCCAAGACAAAACCTCAATTTCCAGCTCATATGTATTTACTAAGCTCAATACTTGTGTTGATTTTTAAATTTTCTTTTTTTTTGCTTGTATTGGTCTCTCTTGTCAACTCTTTTAGTATTTGGCATTAAGTACCATCGTTATTTATGTTCAAAAGAACTTAAAATTCTTACATCGCAATTTTTCTTTGTTTCCCTTTTTTATCCTAGAACAAATTCCGTTTTTTTTTCTGGTCCTTCTACTACTATTGTATTTAAGGACAAGTAGTTTTTAAACTTGAATATACGAGTACATACTTTTTTTTAAATCTGTCATAGATTGAATAAAAATGATGACTTACATTTTCATTCTAACTGTATCGACAACACTAGATCTTTATCGTATTTACCCAGAAAGATGCAACTGTGAAGCTATTGCGGCTACCTTTCATAAAGTCTTTTCGAATAGCTAGCGGCACACATAGGACAAGCCATCAAATGCGACGTTGATCGAATGTCACCACACATGCATAGTGGTGGATCTTCTGAGTCACTCTTTCTTCTGAGGAGATTTTCTTTTAATCTATCTACGTGGGTGGGTAGGCAATCTTCATACAGCCCACGGTAGATGGTGTCCCACCGGTTCATAATAATCCCGCTAGAGTTAGCACGTCAAATCATATGCATATTAGAATGTAAATAAAAAAAGAACCTGGGGCTTTGTGTACGCATTAACCAAGCTTAACGTACTGGCCATTTAAGAAGCGAATTTGGTCAATGGTTATAAAATGTGCATAACATAAATAAAATATGAATCCAATAGCTATATATTACATTTTATGTTTCATTCTTTTAATAAATGAAAAATGCTGAAACAAAGATATTTTCATTCTGAAAAGTACAAAGGTTACGTGGCATACCCGTACTTTGTAACGGAGGCTGCAATATCCACCGTTGCGCAAGTGTTTTACGGCAAAGTAACGGATTACGCTCGTTACTGTCATCCGTTATCCGTTGCCGGCCTGGCGTATGACTTGATACACTATAAAGGCTTAACGACGGTGTTTCTTCAAGTTTCTTTTCCCGGAAAACGGAAATGTGAATTTTCTTCTTTAATTCACGTTAATGCTTTCCGGATGTTATATTTGTTTGGTATACCTAACTTGTAAAAAAATCCTTACGACCTTTTTTATTACTGAATTGTATTTTGTTACCTTTCGTTGTGCGCTGTATTACTTGACGGGTAAATTGTCATGTGGTAATCTCTTTTGACCAGCTAGTATATGTAAAAGAGAACCCCAGCGAAAACTATCATAGATTGAGACTTTTTTAAAGATTTTTTGAATTTGGGTATCAGTGGGAATTGAACGGGTCAGAAAACAGACGTTTTACCCACTAGGCTATGTAAGTCTGTAAAAAATGAAAAATGTTACTAAAATACTATTTAAAAAGACCACGGAGTCAAAACTTAAAAAAACAGTGCAATATTTATAGAAGTATCTTTTTAAAAATACGTAACAATGTATGATAAAATTCACAATGAAGGGATTAGGGGATGAACATGAACTTAATGTTAATATGTTGAGTATCATGAAAAAGATTACTCTGAGATGGATTGGCACGTGGAACGAATCAATGAATAAATACTTAAAAAATATATATAGTACAAAGCGTGGCAAAGGAAGATCAAGGAACGTATGGTTGAATCAAGCGAATAATATTTTGAAGGGAAGAAAAATAAAAATGGTAAAAAATCACAGGAGCTTTATAACAATGTGTGGAAGAGGGGAAATATGAGTGTCGAGGTAGGAAATACTGGCACTCAAACTTCTCTGCCTACTTTTGCAGAGAAGGGACTTTACGAAATGTATGTATGTATTTTTATGGAAATTATTTTAGTATAAGTTAACTGAAGTTTTAGCAGAGTTCAAATCTTCTTTCGTATTGTTAAGTGATGCCTCTTGACATTTCTAGAACAACCTGGATAGTCTTATTCCTAGACATATATCTCATTACTGAGCATCACTGTTCTAATAATATAATAACATATCTTTTGAATATTTTTTCCATCAGTCTTTCAAGTCCTCAGTTGGGAAGTCAGTTGTTAAGTTCCACAGTTTAGAGAGCATGACTCCCTAAATATGTAAAGGCCTCCTGCAGTTTAAATAAGTCAATGTTTTGATATTTTCCCAATTAAAATCTTTCCTATATACTATGGTATCTGACCTTCTGTCGGTGTCATCATTATCCTTTACACACTCCGATGTGGTGACAGCGTACTAAAGGGTCCCGATGTGGCCCCAGCAGATTAAACAGCTCTTTCATCAAAGTATGACTTTATACAATTTTCTGCTTTGTCCTAGAGACTGTGGGTGGAGACGCGTAAAATGTATGTCTGTGTTAAAATTAAAATAATTAAAAAACCCTGTTGAATTGCGTCCCTCATGTGGTTAGCCCAATTCATAAAAAATCTTCCTCTTGTGAGCTATTCATCGCCTCTGTATTCTTTTCAATATAATCGAATAGATAATTTGGATATTGAAGAGTGTAGATAATCCATTGACACGGAACTCTGTAGTTCGTCATCACACGTGTTGGCAACACAGTCCCGCACGTGGAGAAGCAAATGCCAAGCCTGGTGTGTTGGAAATAAGTCTGGTGCGTGTTTATATCAGAACCAAACGAAGTCCTTTACTAACCTCTTCTTCTTCTTCTTAAACTTTCTGTAGACTCTCAAGAGTCTGTTACTGCAGGATTGTCCTGTGATGCTGAGCTCCAGCTATCTCTCCATCGTTTCGGGGGTCTCTCTGGCGGACGCCGTCCATCCGGCACCCCATGCAGAGCTATGTATGGAATTCTTGTGGAATTAATTCTCTGTACATGTTGGTACCAGTATCGTTGATACTGTCGTCCCCAATGACCACATCTTGGACCTCATAGACCTCTCGGATTGTGGTGTTCTTTACACGATCACGCAAAGTCTTCCCAGCAATAGCGCGCAGAGTTCTCATCTCCGTTGTCCTTATCATACTGTTTGTCCTGACAGTGTCCGCCCTCGCTTCGATGCCATATTTGAGGATACCATATGTGAGTATACCTTTACTAAACTGCGTTTCTTTATTTATTAATTTTTTTGAGTACCATCCCAAATCGAACTCTAAACATCTTGGTGGAATACAAGAAGCTTACCAATCAGGCCACGTAGGTTATCAGTGTACGCTTTATTTAATCACAAGGTATACAAAGCTGGCTTCTTTGCGGATAATCTATGGAATATATCCACAAACAAGTTGTGGGATCTTTATATACTTATGAGTATTGTTGGCAATCAGTGATCAATACTCAGCACTTCGAATATAGATGAATAAGAAAAATACATGCTTGAACAGAGATGGAATATGGAATGAGATTCCCTGAGCCAAAATAAAATACGTAATATGATTGCAAAACACCAATTTCTTGGAGAACTAAGGTGCAATTGGCATTTAATTTTTAAAGTAACAAAGCAAGAAAAATAACAATACATATGTGATGGGCATTACCGCAGTCTGCATTAATATTGATACTTCATCGGTTTGTATGACAAGGCTTAAACTATCCATGTATCATATGTCAGTCAATCATTCTGTAACAGGCGGTGTTTCATTTTGAAGTTCTATTAATCGATATCGATAGGTTATCCCTCGTAATCGGGTATAATTTTCAGCAATCCTGTAAATAAAAGACCCCGGTGTGTGTAATGGTATATTATTTGCAAACTGTTGTATTTTAGCAAGTCAGCATTTTTGACAAATTAAACCCAGAGTGGCGATGGCAAGGCTACATATTAATTAAACTTCCATGATTATCGGCAGGTTTAATGTGCTGATGCCTTTCAGGTTTAATGTGCTGACACTTTGACTATTAACAAGAGTAAAATAAATAATATGAATTGAGTTAAGTAAAGAATATGAATTGAGTTAAGTAAATAATATGAATTGAGTTGAGTAAAGAATGTGAATTGAGTTAAGTAAAGAATATGAATTGAGTTGAGTAAAGAATTGAATAAATTATAAAGGTTTGAATATTAAATAATAATTTACTTTATTATACGTCCTCCAATTTTTTGTGCACATTACTCGTGGCTAAGGAGACTGTTTGGCTATGCTTGTGGTCACTGAAAGCGTGGAAGGATGACGCTCAATAGTCATGGGTTCCAATGCATTGGACTGACCAAGTAAGAAACGCAATAGGACTTACCTTAACTACTGCTCTTTGAACCGCTGACTGGATATATGGATGCAGAGGAGTCGTCATGGGCTATTACGGGAGTCACGTTTTCAGTTATGAGTTACATGACAGGATGATGATGATAACTATATTAATCCTCGCTACACATGTTTCTGCCTCCCATTCCGAGGCCCTCTGAGGTGGGATTATGTGATTAATAGATTAATAAAGTAATTTATTGTTAGGTCTTCTAATATGGAGTTCCACGAAGGAAAAGCCGAAATCTTAGATTATATATGGATTTGCATTGATATCGAATTGGTATTGTCTAATATTGGTTTCATCTGTTATACTCATATAACACTGTGTGTTTGTCATTTTTTCTTTTTAATCATTATTTTATCTATAATCTTTTATGAATGAAGGTTATTTTACCATTTACATAAATAAATAAAATTACTGAAAAATAACGCTTCTCTGTAAACCCTTTTTATTCGATAATTTTAAGTTTCACTTCTCTCCAAAGCTAACGTTCATACGAACCGATATTTTTCGTCTCATAGGAAGCAACTGTTTTTTTGTTAGGCGGCTTTTCTACCGTTTTTATTTTAGTAATTAGGGTAAGAAACCTCCCCGAGGACTGGCTCACCTTTATGCATATTAATAAGTTTCATGTTAATATATTTTATTCCCCGTCAACCTATTTTTAAGCTCATAATGACCCATATAAATAACTAATGACCGATGGTTCTCGACGCTGATATGGCTGCCTAAAGTGTTACTAGTGCACAATGGAGTGATGTCTGGTATTTTGGTTTTAAGTTTTTATCGCTCCAATAGCGACAAAATTGACGTGTGGTTCTTTTGAAAAGTTCATATGGAAATATGTTTCTTTTGAAAAGAGTACGTTATTTAAACCGAATACTTATTCAAACATTTCAACCACGAAATTCGACCTCATGATAAAGTCTGCTTCATTTAAATCCTGAGCAAGTTGAATTTTATATATAGAGTTTTAAGTCAAGTAATAAAATTCGCTTCAAGGTTGTAAACGATATCGCTAATGTTGACGTTTGCTTGTGGGTTGAAAACGTTGAATTCAAGATGCCATGATACTCTTAGCATTCTTTGACAGCACAACATTTCAATAGCTTCTAATTTTTTTGTAGTGACCTGTATAAGTGTCTATGCTTCAACAACATAAAAAAGAACGGATTGTATGAATCAATGCAAAATTCACATACGTAAGTTAAGATGAAATTTCTTGATGCAGAGGAGATTCTGCAGTTTTTGACACCATTTGTCGTATTTCTACTTTTAATTTCATTTCTTGGTAAATTTCAAAAAGTCATGTAGCTGGAGGCTATCGTCATACGATAAAACTGATGGACTATACAAATAATGTGTAAGACAGTACCAATGTACTGGTATGTCCAAACATTCGAAACAGTATTACCGGTTGTAACTGTTTGAGATGAGTACTAAAAGATTGAAATGTTCTTCAGACATTACTTCACCTGAATTTATCTTTTGAAGCTTATGAATATATCTATAGTTTCAATAACAGCGATTTTCAAGTCTTTCGTTTTAAACTAAAAAGTGTTTTATTAATCGATATGAATATAGTATTATAAAATAACAATTTATATAGTTCCTTTTAGAGAGCAGATTCTCTTTAAGCTGACTGGTATATCCGAATTGGTTATGCGGATATTTTAAAGAAATGTGACTGGTAGATAAAATTGAGATATAAATTAATAAGAATTGCTTCATAATTCACATCTACGCATGTGTTTGAGGTTCTACTAAACGTGGAGAGGCACCAACGCTTACACACTTCAAATGCGTGCGAATATTTTAACTAGACGAACTCTAAAATCAGACTGGAACCCTATTATTTTTTTGGGTGTGATAGGAAATTGAATTAGATACCCACGGGTGGAAGACAGCTCAACTAGGCCATAAATGTTGTCACGGTGAAATTAATAAAGAATAAACAATATATTTTTGACCAAATTTTGGCACTTGTAATGTTTGAAAAGTATCAAGATTATTTCGAGAAAGTAATTAGGCAGGATGTAAAGAAAAGCTATGATCTAATTAAGACCCATATCTTTGGTTAGCGGCTAATATATGAGTTAAGACCAGACTATTGTGTTTTTTGTTGGATTTTCCCAACATATGACAGGCTCTACGGCCAACAATGTAAAGCCTCTGAACTTCTGAAAACAAACAATCCTTCCGACACAAAAGCCTTGAGAGTTAATTAAATGTTGATTTTGGATTTTTTCAGCAAATATGTATAAAGCTTCCATTTATAAGGATATTTTTAATATCGCAAAAAAATCATATTTTTTTGTTTACAAAAGAAATTCCAGTAAATGAAATTAAATTAATGTTTTCAAAACTTTTGTATAAAAAACATATATATATTTGTAAAAAAAATCTCTCGTTTCTCTCTTTCTCCCTCTTATCATGATTCCTGATTCCGACACCCACGTAAACTTTATATATTTTTGTTAGGGAATGTTCTCAACTAGAGTTCACTTTTATTTATTTTGTACTCTATAAATGCAAGTACACATTCTGACCCCTTTTGGGATAGACAGAGAGGACAGATGGATATCCGTGCTTCTATCCATGCTCAGAGCTCTTGCCTCGTCGATATCCATACAACTTGTCAAACGTGCTTAAAGTTTTCAAATTATTTCTTTTAAATTTTCCTCGATCTTTTCACCCTCTATTAATTTTGACATACATATTTCTTCATTCTCTTTATCTGGTCAAACCACCTTAGATTCCTTTTTTAATTATATTAATGCCATTCATCAATTAATTATCCCAATATAATTTACAGTTTAGACTGTGGAAATTGAAAGACATTGTTATTTGTTTAATAAAATACTGTTCTGTTCTCTTAATATAATGATATAACCCTACCGGTTATAAGGCTTTCACATCATCATCAGAGAGCATCAACAAAACTGAAATATATATGAACTGATACTCGTACCCCTCATACTTTAGATTGGGGATTGTGTGTGGAGGAGGGCAGAAGATAACTTCAGCAAGCAGCAGTGAGACTTTGGGAATGTACGTATTTACCAGGTGCTCATCATAATGCGCTGATGTTGATATTTCTAGACCTCTTAATCTGTTCAATTTATTTCTGTATTTTGATGTCCAATAATTTGGCATCATCAATAGAAAATTATGCAAAAGCCTTGAAACCGGTCGAGTTATACCGTTAGGTTAAGTGGAAAACAGTATTTTACTAAATTACAATTGATGTGCGTGGTCACGCGGTAATGTATTGGACTTCCGTGCATAAGGTCGTCGGTTCGAATCCCGCAATGTATTTCCCCCTTAGTATTCGGGAGTATAAGCATACGTTTGACTTCAGTTATATGTATACTTTTGAAAAAAATCTTTTACCCGATAATCTCAAATATTGTAACCTAGATATTATATGCAAGACGAGTATTTTATCCTACTCCTGTCACTCCTTTTCATTGCATAGACTTAAACACAAGTAGAGTTAGTAAAGAAAGTGTACAATTAAGAATATTGGAATATCATAAGTTGTGGAAGTTATGTATGTATCAATCAAGAAGTGCGTTTATGTTTGAAGTCATGTGACAAGTTATATTAAAATGAGTGAAGCAGTAGGATATAAAATGAGTGAAGCAGTAGGAGATAAAATGAGTGAAACAGTAGGAGATAAAATGAGTGAAGCAGTAGGAGATAAAATGAGTGAGGCAGTAGGAGATAAAATGAGTGAAGCAGTAGGAGATAAAATGAGGGAAGCAGCAGGAGATAAAATGAGTGAAGAAGTATGAGATCAAAAATATACCGACAAAATTGACTG